>JAYMFT010235991.1:0-24870 GCA_038088735.1 Panulirus argus | reverse complement strand
GGGGGCACACAAGCAGCTAGCTCTCGGGAGCAAAAGCCAAAGTAATACCTATAGAAAAGGGAAAGTGAACCAACATTAGAGTCTATGATCGAAGGAAATGTGATATGAGTAATGGATCCCTATAGCAGTGTAGTTTGAGAAACGCATGATCATAAGAGTTATCAACCTCATGAGCTGTAAAGGAGATATTGCTTTTATCTGCTTTGTGAGCAAATCTTTGTATGTGAGAAGAGACCAGAGTCACGGCACACTGCAGTACTGAAACCTGGACCAGTGATGGACGTGACAGTGAGATGATTTAGTTCGACAGCGGCCACTGGATGCCGTCATAAAGAAAGATGTCGATTTTTTTATCTATTCGTTTATTGTTAATCGATATTGTCACCTAACTTTTATCTCATTCTCATTTGACTGAATGAATTTCTTCTGATTTACTTCTCATAAACCTATTCTTTT
Organism: Panulirus argus; assembly: GCA_038088735.1. Taxonomy (NCBI): domain Eukaryota; kingdom Metazoa; phylum Arthropoda; class Malacostraca; order Decapoda; family Palinuridae; genus Panulirus; species Panulirus argus. The sequence goes on along the minus strand of JAYMFT010235991.1, from coordinate 24,414 downwards.
ATTTTGGTGCATCCTGAAACAGTCTGGTATGATTAGCTAGAATGGTACAAAAAAGTTAGAGCACTATCCTGAAAAGCTGAGATTTGTTTCAGTCCTCTGCTGTGAACATTTTCAAATGAATGCTGGCATAGATTATACATTTTCTTGCTTTCCAAGCCAGTCTGTCTAGTGGGCATGACAGTGGGCCTTGAATATGTCCTTCATTTGACGATGGGCGTGGGAGTTCTCTACAAGTTCTTTCTCGAAGTCTCACTGTAGCAAGGCAGAGCTGAACTGCAAAGTTAGTAAGACAAGGGTCATACAGAGAAATCATTTCATTCCACGAAGAATTTCAAATCTGGTGAATAAACAAGTCGATAAAATGATGCTGAATTGTTCTGACGTCTCGAGAAACGTTGAATGGAACCTTAACCTTCTACTCCATTTCTTATTGTATAGGGTTCCCATAGCGCTTAGGAGGCTAGCCACATCTATCAGGCTGGACCACTGGTTGAGAATCGTCTTTGTTTGTCAATTTTGGTTGAATGCAGCATAGTTGAAGAGTACGCCTTTATCGCCTTCGGTGTCGAAGGTTCATCTTAAGCGTGAAGGGTCCTGTGATATGTTCATAATGGTGGAGGGATAATGGCTATCCAAAGTGCAGGCGAGGTATTGTAACTGGTGTTAGACTAGGTAGTGTAGTTTCCCATGATTGTATGCCTGGCAGAGTGGAGTTTAAGACTGGGTCAGTTTGTTTCGTGCCTCTTGTGTCATGACAGTGAATGTGTTTTGCCAGTCTTTCTCGCTGGGTATGGAGGATCTATGGATGTAGGTTGCTGAAGTTTGAGGTTTTATTTATGCTGGGTGTTGGTGTTTGGTAATGTGGAGGGTTGGGTGGATTGAGTGTCAAGTTTGCTGAGATGGGATTGCAACGGAAGTATCTTTGTTTACTTCTTCATATGTTCTGTTTTTTGTCGTTTATAGTTTTGTTATATGTGTTTATAAGGAGAATGGTGATCATGCGGTAGAGACGATTTTCGATGAGACAGATGAAATTGTTGTTGAGGGCATTGAGAAATTCTTTTTCTCGTTCGGAATTGATGAGTTTGTTCATCTACGTTTGTCATGTGGGGGATACATATCATATGCGTGTCGTGTGTCATACAATGATACAGTTGGTGTTTTGTTGAGTGGGAATCGTTGATCACTGGGGTGCAGGTTATATTCAAGTCTGCCAGGGTTTGAGTGGATGATGGTGGGTTTCTGTGAGCATGCAGACGTTCTGTTTTGGAATAAGCCAGTGTTTTAAATGCCTGAGGTAATGCTGCAAGTTTGTTGTTGCTAATGTAGTGTTTGGGTTTGTAATGTGGCAGTGAGGTCATTAGCATATTCAGGCCGCTGTTTGCCAGGGGCGTAGGAAGGTCATACAGGGAAAGATTGAGGAAGCTTTAAAGAAAAACTGCTTCAATGGAGATTCCAGTGGAGTGTTTGAGTATTTGGGAGGCGAGCCCCTGAGAGAGAGAGAGAGAGAGAGAGAGAGAGAGAGAGAGAGAGAGAGAGAGAGAGAGACTAGTTTCGTGGCCAGCTATGAAGCTGGTGAATTAGTTTTTTATCATCATTTTGGTGGAGGGTAGTATCAATGTCAGATATTATGTATATGCTCACCATAAACAGTGCAATGAGGAAGGATTTGAAGCCATCTACAAAGCGCTGTGTGATGTTCGTATGCAGTGGACTAGAGTGACTGGAGCTGAAGTCGTTTGTGACTTGGGGAGGGAGGAGGGGGGTTGAGATTGGGATGTCTTGGTGTGACTTTGCGTGGATTAGTCTTTCAGGGAGTTCGGACATTGGTGACAACAGTGATATCGGAGGGTAGGTGGTGGAAATGTTGGAGAGGGTTATAGGGTTTCAAGATAGATATTATGCTGAAAAGTTTCAGTATTTTTGGAAATTTGTTGTGTAACCAGAAATAGTTGAAGATGATATCCGTAGAAACTTGGATTAGTATTCGCCATGGCTGTTTTATATGGAATCTTGATGTGTTGTCCGGACGTTTTACAGAGTGACTTTTGAGCTGTCAGTGTCATTAGGAGATGGAAGGGTAGGTGAGCCACCTCGTCAGGGTTGGTTTTGTGTGGGTTTTCATGACTGTATTTGTAACAAGGGTTGAATTGTCTCTGATTTTTGGAGTAGTGTTCCAGAAGTGTGTTTTTGCGTTCTGGAGGTGATGAGGTGTTGTGTGGGGCTATAGAGGTGCCCCCGTTGTGTGTAGGTGGCTGGGGTGGTGTGGGAGGTACGAATTTCTTCATATAGTTTGACAGTGTTGGTTGCTTGTGATTTTGCAGTTCATCGTGCCAAAGTATGTGAGCCGGTTTGTTTATCATTCTTCGATTATTATAGTCATGATGGTGTTTCTTAGAGTCTGGATTTGTTTCATGGTTTGTGTTGCGGGTGAGTAGTTTTGCCTGTGTTTGCATCTGATTTCCAAGTAATCATTTACAATATCTTACGAGTGTTTCTTTTTTTTTCTTTTGTTCATATTACTCACTTCCCTTGCACGGGTAACTCCGTTCCATAAAAAGCTTCCCTGTAACAACGTTACAATTCCACAAACTGGGAAGTCTCTCCGATATAGCGTGGCACTCCAGTAATCTTTTTTCGTCTGGTTGTTTAGTTCATGAAGCACTTAACAATGAGACTTAGGATAGTATGCAGAGGTTTTCGGGTAAAGTACCGTGTTGGATCCGCACTATGGGTGATGTGGTGGCAAAGTGGCTTCGCTCAATTTCATGGTAATGAAGTGTTTGACAGCAGTTCTCGATTGAGTATTCATTTATATGCAATGCCACCTGAAAAGTAACATAGCATTTCGGTTCATATCTAATGGCGCTTGTGAATTTATGGAAAGTGAATTTTGGTGAAATTATAAAGGGGTAAGAATCATGATACAATTAATACATTAAGTAGTGAATTAGGTAAGTACAGACACACCAGCTTTCAGTTTTATATTTCAGTGTCATTTTCTCATATCATTGTACGATAAGTAGCTATGGATGTTAACATTATAGATAATAAGATTTTGTTCTGTGTTTGGGAAGATCCTCATGCACATTTGACAAAGTTGGAGCATAAATGAAAGAAAGGAAGGGTGACAGGAATTTTTTATCTAAAGGTAATGGTAGAGGACGGTGTACAGTGTTACAATGTACTGATTTCATCGATAAAGGCGCAGGAAGAGGAAGATTCTGACGGATAAGGATGACGACGGATACTGACAAATGCTCCTTCCTGTAGAGGACTTTGATACAAAAGAAGATCATCGAGAGAACAGAGGAGATCTTCGAATAAGACGCCAGGTTCTTTTTCATTTGGGAAAATAAATCCCAGAATTACGTGTTGATCTGAATACCTAAATAGAACGCAGTGACGGAAACAACTGGGCAGCCCAATGGAGAAATAGGATACAGGTTTCTTTACTGAGAATTAAGTAAGTGTTAGAAATGGTTCAGAAAATATTGATGTATCAATTTATTGCGTTGTAGAATATTGAAAATTCCTTTTTTCTTTTGCTAATAGCTGACGAATGACGAATATATTGGACAAATAAAAAATAAAGGAAATCTCAATAAAGACTTATATTTGGTGCGCAATTTCAGAGAATATTCAAACAAATGGAAGGATCTAACTTAAGAAAACAGATAAGAAAATGTATATAAGAGGCGGGAAGTTAAGGAAAAGGCAGTAGATTCAAGATATGAAAAGAACTTGTGCATCAGGAAGAACATGTACGGAAAAGTTGGGATCAGAACTGCAGCACTAATTTGTGAACAGTAGGAGGAGTGTTGGATAAGAGAATAGGAGGATGTGCAACTTACTGTTTTGAAGAAGGAAGCTGTAAAGGCAATACATTCAGAGTGGTGGGTGTCGGCGTGTGAGGACATGGAAAAGCTGATAATATATAACATTAGATACAAAATAAACGAAACTATAAAGGTGAAAAGGAGTGTTAAACAAGAATTGCATTTATTTCAACAACACGTCGAGGGAAGTTTTATTAATGAAACGCTAATTTATGAAGAAAGAATTGGAAGTCTCAACGGACAGCACCAGACCCGAATAATTAGCGGGTTGTCGGAACCACACGACGTAGATCCAGGATTAAGGAAGTTCGTGAAGGATTCGCTTGTGAAGAAAGATGGGGACGAGGGATTGAGAAATGAGTCAAATACCTGAGGAGATGTTGAAGAAAAGAAAAGTGGTACACACATACACACACGCACACACACACACACACACACACACACACACACACTTTCAGCCAGCAGCATGTACGGCGTAATTGTAAAGAAAGATGATAATATTCGTAGTGCTAAATACAGAAATAGCTATAAGGAGACGCGAGATTATCGCAGGTTTTGGAGGGGGAAAATTAAGCACACAGGGAGGAGTAAGGGAAAAAAAACTGACGTTACATAGTGATACAAAATGCAGTTCTTCGATGGGAAAGTCTTGGGAGTCAGTGTTCGGAAAAGAACGTGACTGGAGATGGGCACAAGGCTGATAACACTTGAAGGTGTGTAGGAGGAAGAGTTACAAACACACTTATGTTTGTACAGTTCGATTAAAGCAGATGCTAGTGGTAGTTTTGAGGTAAAAAAGAAATGTTTGGCATGATAAAATACGCAAGATGAAAACCTGGTTATAATAGTCTAATATGACAGGGCCGAGAGCAATGATTGTTATTCTTCCGTCAGGAGCATGACTGATCACAGCGCATGAATTAAAGGTAAACGTCCATATCACACTCCATCTATCTGTTTAATAACTCTTATTTAACAGTGTGTCTATGCTTCTACAGCATACTCAGAGATGAAACAGCATAGTGGGGAACGATACGGCGGGATCCATGTAACAGCGCACCACACCAGACCAACTCTGCTCACAAGCACGGCTCAGAACACAAGAAATTTGATAAAGAACAGTAGAACGTATATAAAGCACAAAGGACAATACGACCATGAATAACTCAGTACAAATATGAAAGAAAGGAACAAAATAACATGCGGGAGAGAATCAGTACGCAAGGATAATGCACTAAAGTAAACCGACATTACACATAGCGTCAAAGGAACAATTGAAAAATCAAAAACAGGCTCTAAATATTATAACGCAAACATGGAAAATAACAACAGCTATAGAGTGATAATGCGATACAAATTAGATTAATTCAACATCTAAAAGACCGCTGCACATTAGAACAGCAAAATGCAGAAATAGCTTGGAATTAACACATGACACACTCAGACAAACAAGATACAAACGCAACATTCCCGACAGGAGCAAGTAAACGCAAGGAAGCAACATAATGCGCGAGGATAGAGCAACACATATAAACAAGGTTAAGAGACGGGGCAACAAGACTGTGTAAAACTCTTTCCCCGTTACACACAAACAGTAATCTCATAGGGTTTACATATCACAAGCAAGAATAAAACAACTTATAGAAAATAATTAGACGGGAATTAGACGGGAATTAGAGAAAAGCAGAACCTTTTTCGATCTTTCCTTATTTCTTTGATACGAATGTCAGGTCTGAGAGATGAATCCTTACAAAGCATATCGGATCCAAAATTCTGCACTTAAACTCAGACGTGTGAACTCATCCATCAGTTTTTCTTATTCAGGTCCCTGTACGGAGTAATCTCTGAACATTTAATTAAAGGGTACAAAGAGAGGTTGGACTCTCAGGGTATGAGATTAAAGCTGACCTTCGAAAAAGAATCTTGGACACAGGGAGATGAAAGCGCTCAGGCCCGGTTCAGTCCGTCCAGGGTAAAAACATGCTGATGGCCCAGTAACTCGCTCGAGATTTCGCGACGGTGCTGGCAAAGGCATTGCCGTCCATAACTATGTATGAGCTCCAGTAGAAATGCAGGCAGATGGATCGCTGGCTTGAGAGATCTTTTTGCACATTTCACTGTGGTTAAAGCACGACTTTCTTCATGTTGTTTATGCCTTAACGACAGTGTCACCATCTCGTCCGCCGTGACACCTGTACCTTTATTTCATTCATACTTTGAGAGCTTTATTTCCCTTCATATTTCATTACCTGTATTTTCTTCTTCTCCAGTTTATTTGATGCTTCCTCCCTTACTTTGGAACGGTGTGGTATACGGGAGACAACGTGCTTTCATTGGGCTGAACCAGGGCATGTGAAGCGGTCGGAGGAAAACACCGGGAGGTTTGTGGGGTCTGATTGTGGATATGGGGTTCTGGTTTAGATGCATTATACATAGCAGCTGTATAATTCATGTGAGCGAATGATGTATTCATTATTTTTTTTTTATCTGTTCTTGGCACTAATGCAAGCCAAGATCCTATACCTTGGAGATTTCAGCGTTCACCAAAGGGAATGGTTGAATTCCTCCCATACGGATGGTCGTGGGGTTGAAGCCCTCACGTTCTCCATTCTCAGTGATTTAGAATAAATCATCTACCACCCTACCCTTATTCCTGACTGCTGTGACCAATCTCCTAATATTCTGGATTTGTTTTTCACCTCTAGTCCTTCCCGCTGTAAATACACAATATCACCACTGATTGGTTCATCTGATCACACTCACAAAACAGTATCTATTCTAACGCTACCTCCCCCTCCAGCAGCCCCTACTAATCGTAAATACTGGCATGTTAACAAAGCTGACTGGAATAACTTACGTATCTTCTTTCCTGACTTTCATTGGCTGAATAACTCTCTTAAGTGGTGATGCTTCTGTCTCCGCCAAACGCAAAACAGAGGTTATTTTTATGCGAATGGAAGTATTTATCCACTCTTTTTTTCAAAACCTCTTCTTCCAATCCATGGCTCAACTGTTCCTGTTCTGAGGCAATTCAGGCAAGGGATCAGGCATATTGGGATTGAAAAATCTCTCTTTTCTCTGACTACCATTCAGCTTTTATCACTGTCCGTAATCACTGCAAGCACGTTACCCTTCAAACAAAGCGTTCGTTTGTTCGAAGTACGTGCAGTAACCTCTGCTCGTCATCCATTGATAGGTCATTCTGGTCTTTAGCTTAGGGTATCTCTAATGACTTCTGTCGCTCTACCTTCCCTTAACTTTTCCGTTCTAATGGTACTATAGCTGTCTCTCCCGTAGACAAAGTAACTCTCTTTAGTTCCCGTTTCTCCTCAAACTCCACCTTGGATGACTCTAACAATCCTTCACCATTTGATGCTGCTCTTAGTAATCCTATGCCCCTCCCCGTAATCTCTTTTCGGACTGTCCGAAAAGCGCTTCCCTCTCTGGACACAAGCGAAGATTATGGTCCAGATGGCATCCATCCCCGTGTACTGTAAGAGTGTACCTCTGAACTTGCACCTGTTCTTGCTTGTCTGTTCCGTTTCTGTTTAAAACCAAAATTTTTCCTTCTAGAAAACATACACTGATACATCCCATCCCTAAGAAGGGTGACCGTTGTGACCCCTTTCAAGCAACGTCCTATTGCCTTGACATTATCATTTCCAAATTCTTTGAATCCCTCCTCAACTCCCATATTCTTCGACACCTCGAAACTCACAGTCTTCTCTCTGGTCTCCAGTATGGCTTCCGTAAGGTGAGATCCACTGGTGATATTCTTTCTTGTCTTACAGATTTCTGGTCATCATCCCTGAAAGATTTTGAGGAGTCATGTGTAACTGCCCTTGACGTATCTACGGCTTTTGCAGGATGTGGCATCAGGGTCCCATCTCTCAGCTCCCCTCTTTAGGCTTCCCTCCCATACTTTGCTCTTTAATATCTAGCTTCCTCTCCGACCAATCTATCACTGTGTATGCTGCTGGATCAGCATCCCCCTCCCCCACCTCCATTTCCATCAACAGCGGTGTCCCTCAAGGTTTTGTTCTGTCCCACACACTTTTTCATCCTTTCTTTAACGAATTTTTCTCCTCCGCAAATAATGCAATGCACTCATACGCTGATGACTCAGCACTGCATTCATCCACATCCTTCAATTCTGCTCCTTCTGTCACTCGATATGCATCTCGCCTTGACACAGCTTATCCCAATGGGGTAGACTAAATCTAGTTAAGTTTAATGCCTTTAAGACCTAGTTTTTCCCCATCTCTCGATCGAACGAACACTCCTCACAACTCTCGTCTCTCCTTTGATGGTTTTGTAAGTCCACCTCCTGACTCGATGAACATGCTTGGTATTACTGTAACATCCACTCTTTCCTTGAAACCCCTCATTACGGGAATGGCTAGGTCTGCCTCTAAGAAACTGAGCGTTCTGGTTAAATGTCGAAACATCTTTCCTTCTGAACAGTTGCTCCGTTTATACAAATGATTGATTTGTCCTTGTATGAAGGACTGCTCTCACATCTGGGGTGGTTCTAGTTCTGTTTCCTTACTTGACAGAGTTGAGTCGAAAGCGATCCGCCTTAAAAAGTGTCCCAGACTAACTTCCAAACTTGACCCCCTTGCCCTACGCCGCAATGTTGGTTCACTTTCCCGAGGTATTACTTTGGTTTTGGCCCCGAAAGCTGGTTGCACGTGTGCCCCCACCCATAGCTACACCACGTAATACTCGGCAGGCTGCTACGTCACATGTTTACTGTGTGGCAGTTGGTACCTCAAGCGTGGGCCGTTTTGATAGCTGTTTTTCATACACTTCGAAGCTTTGGAACTCTCATTTTTCTCATGTCTTTCCCAACAACTTTGACCCGGCACATTCTAAAGGACAAGTTATTCACTTCCTTAATCGTAGATACTTTCCCTTGTCTCTTCCTTTTCCCATTCATAATCCTCTGTATTTTTCAATTAAGGCTCGGTCTTGGCGTGGACTTTTTATCCGTGACTGAAGCCTTTAACATAATAGAACACAGATAGATAGATCGATAGATATAGATATGTACAACATAAATAATTGATAGATAGATAGATAGATAGATAGACAGATAGATAGACATAGATATAGATATGTACATGATACCTATTTTCTTACCTATATCTCGAAGCACAGCACGAAAGCGTTATGGCGTCGATAACATAAAAGAATTCTAGTAGGGTGTCTTAAGGGAAAAAATATCAAAAACAAAATTGTTACGCGCTGGACAAAGGCATCGGACTCTCTTTGGTATTCTGTCAGGATATCAAGAATATGGAATCTGCAGCCAAGATCATGTAAAGGAGTGTCATTAGAGACGTGATTATTGGGATTCTCATGAACTTAAGAATATATACGCTGTAAGTGGAATCGGGACCATTTCGATATTGGTAACTCAACTCCAAGTTATTCAGTATGCTAAAAAGAAAAAAAGAAAAATGATATCTGTGTTGCATCCTAGATTTCCCAGTGGCTGCTGTACTAATTAGTACATACGAGCCTAGTTGTAGTACACTGGCACTTGGTACATCCTCTATCGGAACTACATCTATATTTGATTAGCTTACTAAGAGCTCCTACAGCCTCGGGTATTGTCATCTAGAGAGGTTTTCAAGATGGAGCTCTCTGTCTGCCCTCAGCCTTAGGATGACAGGGCCTTTGGGATGTCTTCTGCTTGACTTTCAAAAGCCAATTTGATAAAGCGACTCATCCGATGTACAGAGGGAAACAGGATTAATTCCAGTAGAGCTTTCTTTGTACCTGAGGAGAAAAGAAATAATACCTAGATATTACTTGAGAAGTGGACAACATGGAATCAGCATTATGTTCATTTTGGAGATTTTTTTTTATTTTTATTATGTGAGTATTATATGTTCTACACTCCTCTTACTGAACAGTTTTCTCCAAGCTTCATTCACTGTTTTGAGAGCACTTATTCTCTCAAAGAAACAATAGTCCAGGCTGTCTGTAGCTCCTTTCTCTAGGACGGCAGTGACATGCACCTCTATCCTAGCACCCTCTCTTCATGGTCTGTATTGGTCAAAGGAAGCGACGCAACCTTTGCTAATCTCATCTCTCATCAGAAAGGTAAATACCAGGGTTTAATTTTTTCCTAATATATTTTTTCACGGATATATAACATATCAAAACTGTGTGGTGAATGATTTGATACACGCAGTGCATATATCTCTTACTAATTTGATACATATATATGTATGGTACATCTTATTTATTGTGCATTTCTTATACGTGAATGTATCCCATGACGCAAGATGCAGGTAAAACCACAAGACAAAAGGAAAACAGGAAGTGAGAAGCGCTTTCGTATAAATACGTTCGTCAAGACTGAGTAAAGATAATTAGAATATAATACACCAGCAGCCACCGGGCGGGCAGGCAAATCAATCAAGAGACAGGTAAAGGAATTATGGAACAGGTCACCTACGACTTAACATACCTCGTTACAAAATTAAGTTGAATTATGTTCTGGAAAACACATTTACACACTCTCTTTTACTTAGAAAGTCATCTAAATTATATAAACTAACATTCTGATTCATATTGGTGTCTTTACTGTAAATGTTTTACTAGCAGTTTTTGAAAGGAAGTTGGCAATAACTACACCAACAAATACATGTTACAGTCACATATTTTCGGCGGATCGAAGTGCACTGCTACTAGAGTCAAGGCAGCTGAGAAGGAGAGGCTTTTGAGCTAGTTAGATATTATCAATGTCAGACTAGGAAGGAGGCTTAGTTTGATTTCCGAGGGAGAAAAATCGCGGAAAAACGAGTCTCCACCGTGACGTTGACTAGTGAAGTAAAGACTGCCAGATCAATGAATAATAGTGTTCTAACACCGTACAGTCGAAAGCTATGCTGATTACGACCTCTTATCTTTTTGATCCTCGAGCACGACGATACGACCCCTGACCACGACGACTTGACCCGTCACCACTAGGGTTTATGATCATGTCAGTGGTGGAAGGCCCAGCTCTTCATTGTGATATGGAATGAAGTCATCAGTCTATCCAGAGTTAACGCCTTCCCTGTACTCTTTATAAACACGCCTTTCCCAGAGCTTCAGTTCTGTGGGATGTTTCAGCTGGTGATTCGTGTACACAGCTATGGAAATTCAAGATGAGACGCGCTCTGCGCAGTCATCAAGAAAAGGATTTCCAAAGGTTGGAAAAAAAAAAAGTATCCCATGAGCTTCTTTAACTTTTGCCGTTAAAGCTTTCGAGCAGCGAGTCCTCTTGTGTGATGAATGTTATTTTCTGGTTAAGTTTTGGGGGTCTTCTACTTGTAACAGCCTGAGCCGGGACCAGGATAAGCACTCTTCTCTTGATTAATGTTGTCAGAGTCTCCAGTTGTTTCAGCCGGACTACACATCAAACAGCATGGAAGTGCAGCTGGATTTTCGGCAAAGCCGATGACTCCATCTTGTTCTGTTACCTTGGCATCTTGTTTTTTATGCACAGGGTATAGCGACAAGTATGAGACGCGATCGTGAGTCTTTAAAACGACCGAAAGTTATTTTCTTTTTTGGCAATCCTTTCATGTGGTGGTAGGCAATACCGTCATGTTGCAGACATGAAGTGAGATCAAGTGGGCATTATTGCAGTGATCGAAATCAAAGAATGAATTCACCAAATGCTCAAGAACCTCCACATATATGTGAAGATCATTTTCATGGAGAACTTTGATGCAGATGAAGACTAGCTTCTTCTCAGTCATGCTTGTTTTCTAGAAGTGACAGGAATGACTCTGTGCATTCATATTCAAGGCCCAAGTCTCAAATGTGTCATCATGGGAACAGTGCATTAGGAAGAAAGTCTGTTGGTGGAGCATTGAAAAAACAAATGTTGTTGTATGTAAACGTTTGTTCAAATTAGGAGATACTCACGTAGCACTATTAACTGATACAGAAGTAGCAATTTCAGCATCACTTTGCAGCATCTTGTAAAGTATAGATAGCGATCCCCAAGCAATTTCTATTTAGCCACTTCTGTATGCAGACTTTCGAACAGCCTAAGAGTGACAGGCTTTTGCAGACATCGAACAGTCACACGCCGGGATAGGATTGGAAAATATTCAACCCGGGTTCAGTCATGGTTGAGGTGTAAGTCCCTTGAAAGATGAGTGGCAGGGTTTCCAGGTGACTGCTCCACCCTTTTGCTTTTTCTGTTGTTTCCCGGTGCTTTTTCAGCTCGGACCTCTCCACCATCCATTGCTTTGTAAAACTGACCACTAAAGGAATACAGCTGAACAAAAGGCAGATTGTTCAAAAGACTGAGCAGAGACTCTAGTGTAAATACTCAGAAGCAATATCGCGGATGTCATACCTGTGCTTATTATGGTCTGCATAGTACAGAGGGCCGGCCTCACGCACAGTCCTTTTCGTCGTTGTGAGGAGGCGGACAACTTCATCGCATCGGAACCATTTGCATATGGTAATTCCGAAATGTTCTTCCAGATGTTGGACTTGTCCTTTGGAGACGGACAATCCTACTTTGAAGAGCTGGTTAGTTGGCTCCCTCTTTCTGGAGAGTGAGTGAATGATAAAGCCAAGTTTGATAGGAAGTGGAGGCCTACATTTAAGGAGGTCTCATATGTTTGTTAATTGTTCAAAAGCCGAAAAGAATGAGCTGGGAGGGCGTCAAGGGAGATTTTAACTGCGCATCCTGAAGTTGTAAGTCTTGATCAATTCAAGATCACTGAAATAAAAGCCTTAAAACTGCTTGGTAAGGATTCATTTTGACAGGTGTGATATGGCTTGTGAAAGCAAAAGACTCGGCTCCATGTATTAATGGATAAATAATTTTTGAGAAATTCGCATTGGCTAAAGCAGTCGCCATGATGTCTAAAACAATTTTTGTATACAATCTTATAATACACATTTTCTTTCCTTTCTGCTTAGTCTGGCATTTTGTTTTCCTGGAAATATTCAATGATTGCTTCCTTTACACTCGTGTGATTAGCCGAAATCACACCTAAAGCTTTCAGATGACTGCCATGTGCGTAACATATTCCAACAATAGCGAAGACATAAGTGCCTTTTGAGAGTGCAAACTCCGTACGAACTCCCACTTCAGCGAAAGCCCGTGTCTTGGCCTTAATTAGATCTAATTACGTTGAGGGACTGGAGGAGGTCGCTCATCCTCGGAGAGAGGAACGGTACCTATGGATGTTGTTCATAAAACAAGGCGTCACGGTATCTTGCATCTATAGAAAACATGATTTCCATCAGACGTGTTTAAAAGAATTTAGGTCACCTAGCTCATTGGCCATATTTTTTCTTTTTTTTTCTGAGATATAACTGCACTGTAAATGCTTAATTCTTGAAGCTTTCAGAACTTTCTCTTCCTCATAAAGAAAACTCTAAATTTGTAAGTGGGTTCCTGGGCGCGAGACTGATACATTCCCCATTTTTAATCTAAAATGATCCATTATCAAATAAGCGAGTTTTTGATGAACTGAATCAAGCCACAAAGTCTGATCATCAAGCCACTTTTCTGCAGATACCTTCTTTCCAAAGGTTATATCCGTAAGCAGAGGGTTCATGTTACGGGATTCTTCAACATTTTTCGATAATGAAACATTCACATACACAAGTAGTTTCGATATGGACCTGTTACCCATATTCGCAGTTGTGTCCTCTTGACATATGACGGAAAGGTTATGATGAAAGTGGCCAGATATAGTGTATCATTTTAAACAAGAGTTTTGGTAAATCAGAGAATGCATATACTTCGATGAATGCTATTAGATATATTTAGTTGTAGAAGCGTTTTAGAGGTATAGCATCGTAACAGAACAAGACAAGGTAAAGAAATCCTGAAAATGAAGGTTATAGAAATGTCTGTCAGCAAGTAAGCAACTCTATCCATATCTATCATTCCAAAACTAATTGTGAGAAGTGTTGTGTCTTCAGTTGGCAGAATTCTTTACAATTTCTGTACGTGTATCATCATACTTACCTCGTTTAAAATGGTCGCGCTTTTGTCCAATTTGTAACAGTTTGTCAAATAAGCTTTCAAATAAACATTTTCATGAAGGGCCTACGCCTTGCATTAATATAACATTGTTGTACAGTATTAATGCTGCAGCCACTTTGCCATACTTCATGATACACAAGGTATTCAACACCTTTTCTCTTTTCACCGATCCACTTGCCATAACTCTTTCGCATTCCTTCGCGTCCCAAACACCCTACATCTACCTCCTTATCATCTGACACATTCATCAACCCCTCAAGATACACACTCCATTTCTTTTTCATCTTTTCTTTTGCTTGCAACCCCTTCCCCATCTACTCTACTTACGCTGTCCACGTCCTTCCAAAGCATTTTCTTCTTCCTCCTGAAGTCTACTGAAATCTTTTCATCCAAACTCTCGACTGCCCTCCTTTTCAGCCCCTGCACCTTTGAGTCCCTTTGAACACACTCCTGCCGCTTCCTCTTGTATATCTTCCAATGACTTGGACTCCTTCCCAGCATTTAATGCCCATACACCTCCCTCTTCTCTCTCACTAGCAACTTCACTTCCTCATCCAACCATTCACTGCACTTCATCACATGCCTGCATCCCACCTTCCACGTGCCATACACTTCTCTCGCACATGTAAGCAAACACTGCTTCCCTAAAAGAATTCCATTCCTTTTCCACTCCCTCTCTTCCGTGAAGTTTCCACATTCCCCTTCCTTCCTCTCACCTATTCTTCACCCAATCTCCCTTGGGAACTTCTCAGTCAAGCTTCTTTTCTAAGCTCCCTCATTTTCATTACCCTCTTCTCATCCTTACCATTCCCATTTCTTTTAAAGCATCTACAAATTTTCACCCTCGCCTCGATGGAGAGATCAGACATCCAGCCAGCTGCGTCTTTCAGCGCACTTGCATCCAGAAGTCTCTCTTTACATAATCTATTAACGCCCGCTCACTACTTACACCTCTACCCCACCTCCATACCCCCACCCTCTCACCCCCACCACGACCCCAACCCCACCTCTACTCCACCCCGACCCTCACCCTCCGTCAACTGATGCTGCAATTTTTCAACATATCAGTAACAGTGTCATGCCCTAATTATTCAAAGGCTTTGTTCAATTTGATTAGAATTTCAGAAAACTCCATCCTACTGAGAAATTGATACTCCAATGTCGCTCATTAATTAAGGAATATAAGTGAAGCAACGGGAGAAGTCACATACGTATCTGTGTCAGTTTCAGTGTTATAATTTTGTTATATACTATATTGAGAGGATTCGTGTTGTGGGTCCAGCTGGTTGGTACAGCGAAGAACTGTACATAAAGTTCTTTATTTCGTGATTTTCTCTTTATTTGTGTGTGTGTTTGAGTATTATTTCTATGTAATGTTCTTGTTGAGTGTGTTATATTGATCACATATGTTGGACTGTATCTGTGTCTTTTGCTGTTCTCTTGTGTTCTCGTGTTCCTCTCTGTGATGTTGCTCTTGCAAGACGTCATGTTCGTGAACATGTGCACTGAAATGTTTGATCTTGTTCGTTGTAATGATTGCGATTTGTGTTACGGAGAGAGATATTTACACCCGTTTTGTCCTATCTCTTAATCTTGTATACATGTACCATGTCTGTACTCCCTTGTATGTACACACACACACACACACACACACACACACACACACACACACACACTAACGTAAGCCAGGTACCATTTATGGACTAGACCCAGAGAGGATGAACCCTGGGTTGGGTGTAGGCCGAGTGCCACAGATAGGATTCGAACCCATGCAGGTCTGACCACGGGCTGCCCCGTGCTGACTGATGATCAGTAAAAGCTAACTGTTATACCACGGAGACCCAGAGTGTGTGTGTGTGTGTGATGATGATGATCTCCGTGTAGCATTGTTTTAAAGTATTGCACTAATGCTGTATATACTGAGTTTGTTCTTATGTGTTGTTCCTGCGTGTTTAGTCTTCCGTATATCTTTTTAGGTTTTCTCAGTTGTACATGGGTGTTATGTCTTGTTTTCCTGTGTTTTAACAAATCTTTGCGAGTTGATTTCATTCTTTGATGTTCATTTGTTCACAGGTATTCTAGGGGGCTGCATCGTTAATGGGAATGATAATAATTCTTCCCTCGATGAGCTGTGTTGTACCCGGATTTCTGTGTCATCCCTGGGTATGCTGTGTGCATCCATGGGTGTGTTGAGATGCTCAAAGTCATGCTGTGTCACCACTGGATGAGTGAACAGCGTTGCTTCAGGGAAGTCTGTGAAGAACCTGACTGTATTGTGTTTTGCTCTGAGTATATACTGTGTTGCCGATGTGTTACTGCTGAGCGTAATGTCTTGTTCCCGGGGTTAACATATCATTTTACGGTGTGTTGTGTCGCGTCGACCCTGGGAATGATGTGTTGCTCGTGGGTATTTGATTACCCAGCACAGGATGGGTGTGTGGTGTTGGTTCCGGGTGTAGTGAGGCATCGTTAGGTATGCTGTTGTCTGCTGCAGTTGCTGTGTCGTCAGCGGAAAGGCATGCTGCCTTGTTCTCTGGTATGCAGTCACTCCTGGTTTTGTCACACTGTTTCCGGTGTGTTTTGACGGACTTGGATGTTCTACGTTACTCCAAGACTCGCATTGCCGTCTCGGAGAATGCTGTTTTATCAACGGGTATGCTCTGTCACCGCTGGATGGGTATGTTGCCGTGTTCCCAACCATGTTTTGTCATTCCTTGGTACGCTCTGTTGTATTTGAGTATGACGCCCTGAGTGTATCGTTATGTTATATTGTCCCTGTGGCTCCTGAGTTGATCCGTTCGCTGATTACTTGTTTTTCTGTGTTTTCCTGTATCTGTGTGTTAACTTATTGTTCTGTATCTATGTGTGTGATGTGCTGTCCGGCGGTGTTCATATTGTGTTGTTTCAGTGTAAAATGTTTTATAACTAAGTGTGAGCTGTTTAGTTCCTTTTGTCTTCTAGTCCTGTTTGCGTTGTTTTATCTTCCTTAATGTTGCGCTGTGCTGCCCTTGTGCTTTATGCTGACCTTGTTGGCAGTGTTTTGCTCTTTTCGATGATGCATTATTCTCTGTTGTCGTTCGTGTGTCAAGGTATATCTATGGCTCTCGTTTTTCGTGAACTGTTTGTACGTGTTTCTGCTCCAAGGGTTTGGACCCCTGGCACGCGTTTGCCCGCTGCTTTCCACAGCTTCTCTGTAGAGATCAGACACACGAGGATTGGCTGTTATGATGCCTCTTCCTCTCTCGAACAGCTAAGCTGTGGAATTTTCATCTTTCTTTTGCCTTTCCTTCTTCATATAACCTTTCTGCCTTTGACAATAAGGTCTCCAAACACTCATGTCGAACTGATTAATTTCCGATTTGCTTTCTCTTTCACCCAAGACGGCCTTGATTGGAGCATGTTATTTGCCCGTGCCCTGTCGGTCACTGTAAGATAGACAGAATCTTAAAATTGCCTGTTGTTCCTTGGTGTAGCAATGTGCAGAGTTGTTGCGTTACGTTGTATTGTGTAGTCTCTCGAACGTCTTTTGTGGGTTCTTAGAAACTGTTTTTCCTGTGTTGTCTTTTCTCTTTACGTTTTGTTGTTCTAATGCATAATATTACTTCTGTATATTTTGTGCCGTTTTTGAAATTCTCTTGGTCATGAATGTTGTTTAACTGTTGTGTGCTTTGTGTCGCACATATCTCTTGCATTCATTGTGTATTCTGAACGTTTGGTTCTGTTTTTAAAAACATTTGTTTTATCATCCCAATATAAGCCTTGCTTCATCTTGTATGTGATACATCGTCTGCCATGTTTAAATCATCATTTGTTTATACCTAGATTTCACTTTTTTTTCTTTTCCTGCTCGTTCATCTTGTTTGCCTCTATTGTTGTTCCCAAAGATTGTCAGTTAGTTAGTTAATCAATAGATCTTCACACTTTACACACAGATTCCATAACTGAATCTTCTGTCACTTCATCACAGTCACTGTTTTGATACATCTGGTCTTGAGACACGATACGAGTTGTTTTGCCAATTCCGTCATAAGTCTTCACCCAGGTTCACGTGATTACTATATCCTCTAGGAGGGTGCCCATCCTCTCCGCCTTCTGCAGGTTGTATTCCAGGATTCAAGCGGGAAAGGAAGTATTAAAAGGCACATTTTATGATGAACAGTAATTGTATATTCACCAAAATTGAGACATGATCCGTACCAAATAACTGAATTAAAAATGGCGTATGTCGAGGTAATGTAAGTGATAATCCAGTGTTCCAAGTAGATGGCTGATACAACAAAGTAATCCTGTGATATTATCACCATTTAAGCCAGGCTTTATGATAATGAACTGCTTAAGCTTAGCGTCATCAGTAATGTTGCATAACGCATGGGATGGTTAATGCCCTCATATTTGTCTGCTGATAACTTACAGCACTAAAATTAGCACATCAGAACATGAGTTCAGGAGAATCTTTATGTACTGATTATTTTTATAGAGTTGGTGTACTCGTGCCTGTTAATAGAGAAACTGAGGACAAAGGTATGATTACTGTTATGCTAATAGAGTTGGAGATACCCAGTATCCTCTTTATCTCAGTCCAGGGTTATTAGCTGCGCTTCCGTCATCTCTGACAATAAACCTCAAAAAGGGAATTATGCCCCAGTGGACACATTTGAGTTGGCTCAAGAGGGAACGCCCTGTGGTCCTAGCCTTGTTTGTGTGTCTTCCGCCATGAATCATGTAGTGAATAAGGAAATACGTACTCGCCTATCTCACACTTTCTGCTACACTCGTATTATATAACCTTGTGTGGCAGTAAAGTATATTTTATGCTATATTGAGTTTTGAAAGTGTTGTGGATAACACGTTGGTTGTGTCCCATGAGACAACGTTCCACCTCATGCCTCCAAGCGTTCTTGTGTCTCATATGTCAATGCGGTGGGCGTTCTGCCTCACATGGTACAATTCCCTTAGGGCAACTGGAGGCCGATATACGCATCGGCACATCCGTTCATTTCTCCTTCATTCATTTCAGTCCCGTATTTGTTCCTCCTCATCTGCATCTGTTCTCAATCAGCGAAACTGAATTCTTTCGTTATTTTGTTCAGGCTTTACAGATGACAGTCATAATTCTATAACTACAATGTTTTCTTAATTTTGAACATGAGGTTACCACGTCCTCATCCCTCAGAATCTCCCCAGGCACTTGTTACTCCATTGTCTGGTAAAAGTCCTGTGTGCATTCATATTCAGAATTGTCCGCCGTTTCCAGCAATAGCGAGATAGCGCCAGGAATAGACGAAGAAAGGCTGCATTCGCTCACATCCGTTCTCTATCTGTCTTGTGCACCGAAACCACAACCATTGCATTCATATATACCCTACATTTGTCTATTGATTCTCGTGTGATGAATGGGGGCCGGGGTCATCTTGAATGAAAAGAAATCGAGGGTAGACATTCTGAGTCCTGATCAGAGAATAGGATGTTCAAGACGGTGTTCAAGATGGCTGCTAAATATAGCAAACAGGTGTCATTATTATCTAGCGTATTGATATAATCTTCTGCTACATATTTTCTTAAATTTACAAGCGAAATATCTTACAGACTTTGTACTTATGCTTGTTACCCAATAAAATATCAAGATATATTTCAATACTTTAAGACAATAGGGCAAATAATGAGACAAAAACTAATTCCTGGTGTATATAATTGCCTTCTAGAATTCGTTTTTATTTCACTTTTCATTACTATGTCATATAAGTCAGATATTATTTTGAAACCTAGATTCTGCCATATTGCTCGAGAAATAACGTTGTTCCTTCCAGAAGAGTTTGAAGATTTAGTGTAGTGGTTGTCAGGCGTCACACATCTGAAATCCTTCAAGGGATTGCAACTTCTGCGTGAGGCTCCAGCGTGTGAGGTTTTTTAAGGAAAGTGCAACAGAAAATATCACCAAGAACTGAATCCTTTGATGGAAATGAAAGACAGCATTTCTGGAAAAAGTGAGAAAAGCAAGCACCTTCTAAATCCTTCATCTAAGAACTCAAAAAATTATTAAATATTTCACTGTATTCAGAGAAGTGGACAGGTGCTATAGAGTGAAAATTTCAAAAACTCGAACGTATTCATAACACTGGTCTTATTACCAAAGAAGCTGATCGTGAAATCAGCCAGAACTTTCATTTCATCACTCTGCAGACTGTTTAGAAAGTGCTTCACATCGTTCTCATGCACTCCATCCCGTGCACGTCTTTCACCCTTCTGCATGTCAGGCCCTGGTCACTCAAAATCCTTTTCATTCCATCATTCCGTCTACAATTTGCTCTCCCACTTCTCCTTGTTCCCTCCACTTCTGACACATAAATCCTCTTTGTCAACTTTTCCACACTCATTTTCTCCATATGCTCAAACCATTTCAACACACCCTTTTCAGCTCTCTCAACCACACTTTATTATTGCCACACATCTCTCTTACACTTTCATTACTTACTCGATCAAAACCACCTCACACCACATTTTGCCCAGAGACATTACATTTCCAACACATCCAACCTCCTCCGCAAAAACTTATCCATAGACTATACCTCGTATTCATATAATATTATTGGCACTACTATTCCTACAAACTCCTCTCTGGCCGATCTGTCTCTGCAGTTGTTGATAGATCCGCCTCCCACTTTTTCTTCACTAAGAGTGGTGTCCCTCAAGGTTCTGTCCTGTCCCCTACACTTTTTCTCCTTTCTTTCAACGATTTCCTTACCTCCACAAATATTCCGATGCACTCATACACTGTCGACTCAACAGTGCATTCGTCCACATCCTTCTCTCACTTGATCTGTATCTCGTCTTGACACAGCTTCCTCAGTAAACTCAGACTTGGACAGAATATCTCAGTAGCGAACACAAAATCTTGTTAGGTTTAATGCCTCCAAAACGCAGTTTCCACCTATCTCTCTATCCAAAAACCTCACAGCTCTTGCCTCTCCTTTGACCGTTCTGTAATTCCATCTCTTGAGTCAGTGAACATTCTTGGTATTATCGAAACATCACTCTTTCTTGGAAGCCCACTCATTACGGGAATAGCTAAGTCTGCCTCTAAGAAACTGGTTGTCCTGTTTAGATGTCGAAGCGTCTTCTTTTCGGAACAGTTGCTCCGTTTATATAAGGAATTGATTCGTCCTTGTATGGAGTACTGCTCTCAAATTTGGGGTGGTTTTAGCTTTGCATCCTTACTTGACAGAGTTAAGTCGAAAGCGATCCAACTTATAAACTCTGTCCCAAGCTATCTTCCAAACTTGACCCCTTTGCCCTACGCCGCAATGTTGGTTAACTTTCCCTATTCTATAGGTATTACTTTGGCTTTTGCTCCAGAGATCTGGCTGCTTGTGTGCCCCCACGCAATATTCAGCAAGCTGCTGCGTCACATGATTATTGTGTGGCCATAGGCAACTCGAAGGTGGGCCGTTTTGATACCTAATTCTTTCCTTAAACGTCGAAACTTTGGAGCTCTCTACCTTCCCATGTTTTTCCTAGTAACTATGACCTGACACATTTCAAAAGCCAGGTCTTTAACTTCCCCAAAATTCGTAGATACTTTCCCTTGTCTTTTCTTTTTCCGTTTCATGACTCACTCTCTATTTCAATTAGGGCCCGGCCTTGATGTGGGCTTTTGTCCGTGACTGGAGCCTTCAACATAAAAAGGATAAAAAGATACCTATATTTGCTCTCCTAGATAACGTTTCTCTTTTCATACATTCTTCAGCGCTTCCAAGACCTTCGTTCCCTCCCCACCCAATGATTCGCTTTCGCTTCCATGGCTCCATTCGCTGTTATGTCCACTCCAAGACATCTAAAACACTTCACTTTCTCCAATTGTTCTTCATTCAAACTCACACCCCAACTAACCAGTCACTCAACCCTGCTAAGCCTTATGAGCTTGCTTTTACTTACATTCATTCTCACCTTACTCCTTTCACACACTCCTATAAACTGTCACCAGCTAATGCTGTATTACCTGCAAACAACAACTGACTCGCTTCTCGGGACCTCCCATCTCCTACAGACTGCATACTTGCCACTCTCTCTAAACCTTTCGCATCCACCTCCCTCATTATCCCGTCAGTAGACAAAGTGAACAACCATGGTAGCACCACACACTCATGCCGCAGACGAACCTTCACTTAGAATCATTAACTCTCCTTTTCTTCTTACTCGTACACACGCCTTTCACACTTGATAAAAACTTCTCACTGCTTCTCGCAGCTTACATCCCACACCATATATTTTAAAACCTTCCACAAGGCATCTCTATCAACTCTATCATATGCTTTCTTCAGTACCATAAATTTCACATACGAATCCATCTGTTTCTCTAGGTATTTCTCACATATATTCTTTAAAGTAAACACCCGATCCACACCCTCTCTACCACTTCTGAGACCACCCTGCCTTTACCCTCTCATTCAGTGCCCTCCATACAACTTTCCAGGTATACTGAACAAACTTATACCACTGTAGTTTGTACACCTACCTTTGTCCCCTTTGCCTTTAAGCAATGGCACCAAACATGCATTCCGCCATTCCTAAGGCACTCACCATGATACAAACATACAAAGAAAATCTTTACCAACCACTCAACAACACAGTCACACCCTTTTCTACTAGACTCAAATGTAATCCCATCCACTCCAGCCGTTTTGCAACATTTATTCTTACGCAAGGCTTTTCCCACCTCTTCTCTATTCATCAAACCACTCTCCATGACTCTCTCACTTCCCACACCACACAGACCAAACACCCTACATCTTACATTCTATCGTGAAACACGTTCAACTCCCTCCAGCTCTTCCTGATTCAGCAATAACTGTTCTCACTTCCCCTTAAGCCCCCTTCTTGTTTTTCGCGCATTATTTACCTCGTTTGAAAACATTTTCTTGTTCTCCCAACAGCTCAGATACTCACTCACCCCACCTCTCATTTACCCTCTTTTTCAACACTTGTACCTTCCTCTTGACCTTCTGCTGCCTTCTCTTATATCTCTCCCGATCATTTGCACTCCTTCCAGGTAAGTATGCCTAAACACCTTTCTTTTCTATTTCACTAACAACTTTACATTTTCATCCCTCTATTCACTACACTTTCTAATGTGCCCACCTTCCACATTTCGCATGCCACATGCATCACTTGCAAATGCCATCACTGATCCGCAAAATACCTCCCATTCCTCACCCACTCCCCTTGCTTCATTCACTTTCACTTTTTGCCATTCTATGCTCAATCTTTCCTGGTATTTCTTTGCACAAATCTCTTTTCCAAGTTCACTTACTCACACGGCTCTCTTCTCACCGCCATTATTTCCCTTTTTTCCGCAAAACCTCCACAAATCTTTGCCTCAGCTTCCACAACATAGTGATCAAATATCCCATTAGCTCCTCCTCTCAGCACACATCCAAGTGTCTCTCTTTTACGCGCATATCAATTAATATGTAATCCAGTAATGCCAACTAACAAACTCTCCTACTTACACACGTATACCTATGTATATCTCTCTTTTTAAGCTAGGCATTCCCAATCAACAATCCTTTATCAGCACGCATCTCCACAAGCTGTTCACCATTTTCATTCATAACACTGATTACCCCATGCACCCCCATACGTACCTTCCATTGTTAAACTGCTCAACTTCTCATAAAAATCACCCATCATTAGTACCAGGTTTCTTACATGAAAGCTACTAACAAACATGTTCAACTGCTCCCAAAACACTTGTCTCCCATGATCTCTCTTCTCATGGCCAGGTGCATGAGCAATCTTAATTACCCATCTCTCGCCATCTACCTTCATTTTCACCCCAATTAATCTAAAATCTACCTCCCTCTACTATAAAGTTCCTCAACTCCTGCTTCAGGGGTAGTACTACTCCGTCCTTAGCCTTTGTCCTCTCACCAACCCCTGATTTTACTTCTAAGACATTTCCGAACCATTCTTCCCCTTTACCCTTACGTTTTTTTTTTTTTTTCACTCTGAGCCAAAACATCCAAGTTTCTTTCTCTATTTTGCTTCTGTCAGCTGAAAATTGTTCGGTGTATTAGTTTTACCAAGGGAAAGTGTATACCTGTTCATGAAAGGGGTCAAACTGTCATACATAAGACTAGAGGTGAAGATAGTTATATATGCAAGGGTGAAGAAGGTATGACGGCACCATCTGTTATTCAGAAATACCCTGCTTGTAGGAGAAATATGCAAACACTCTATAGAACACCGCAGAAATAATTTTTCGCTCTTGTATAAATGTTGGAGCGTTCATTGTTCCCTAGAGCCTAACTATAGAGGTTACGGTGACCCAGCCAATTAGTAACATCTCGTAAACACGTGTCTTAATTAATGTTTAAACACGTCGTGTTTTTATTCATTATACGGTCAGGTCTTTCACTTGTAAAATGTTATACATAGATCAATTTACACAAACACCACCTGTGTCTAGATTTTTCTCTGGTACACACACACACACACACACACACACACACACACAGACACACACACACACACACACACACACACACACACACACAC
>JAYMFT010235980.1:0-11120 GCA_038088735.1 Panulirus argus | reverse complement strand
GTGAAATGTGTAAAGTAAAACATGTATATGGAGAAAGTAATAAGATCAGCAGATTACATGATGTTGTAATTGCTAGACTAATGGTAGGCTATAGGTACTACTGGCGCTTTGGCCTACCTGGAGATGTTAATCGCATGAATTGTAAAGTTTGTGGTCGAAGATTTGGACACAGACTAGAACACTATGTTTTAGAGTGTGAAAAAATAGAGCCGTTTAGTGATAGATCTAAACAAACCCTGCAAGAAGTATCACTACACCTTATTGTTAATGACAAGATACCTGAAATACAAAGTCTGTATCCACCTTTTGCATCTAGTAGGTAGAACTTGACATATGAAACTATGTACAGTAATGTATGTAATGAAATATCCATTTTGAATTATAACATCCTAAGTGATATTAACCCACTAGGTCTGACTAAGACCCTTTGTGACCCCTGTAATCCTTTTGCGCTACCGCTCACATTATGAGTATTGGGTGCACAATAAATTTGCTGGGGTTACCGGCACAAATCAATCTGGTGGTGACAGGTGCCTAGGGATGAGAGGTGTATATTGGAGATAGGGCCGGTGTCAACAGGTGTCTGATAGTGACAGAAATGTTGGTGACAGGTGTCTAGTGGTGACAAGACTGTTGGTGACAGGTGTCTAGCGGTGACAAGACTGTTGGTGACAGGTGTCTGGTGGTGACAGGACTGGTGATGAAAATATGTCTCGTGGTCACAGGGTTGGTGGTGAAAGATGTCTGGTGGGGACAGGTGTCTGGTGATGACAGTGCTGGTGATAACAGGTGTCTAGTGGTGACAGGTGTCTGGCGGTGACGGGGTTGGTGGTGACAGGACTAGCGGCGACAGGGATGTGGTGGTGGCAGGAAAGATGGTGACAGAAGACAAGTTATGGCAGGCGTCCAGTGTTGACAGGGGACTGGTGGTGACAGGTGCGGTATGGTAACAGGTGTTCGGTCACAGATGTCTGCTGCTGAGAGGTGTCTAGTGCTCACAGGTGTCAGGCGGTGGCAGTTGTCAGACTGTGACACGTATCAGGTAGAAAACAACCATCAACATCCACGTATTTCTCTCAATTTCTGTTACACACTGATAAGGGAATAGTTCTGACTCTATCTCTCGTACACTGATAAGGGAATTGTTCTGACTCTATCTCTCGTGCACTAAGGTAATAGCTCTGACTCTATCTCTCAAACACTGATAAGGGAATAGTTCTGACTCTATCGCTTGTGTACTGATAAGAGAATAGTTCTGACTCTATCTCTTGTGTACTGATAAGGGAATAGTCTCTCTATCTCTTGTATACTAATAAGGGAATAGTACTGACTCTATCTGTCGTGCACTGATAAAGGAACAGTTCTGACTCTATCTGTCGTGCACTGATAAGGGATTAGTTCTCACTCTATCTCTTGTGTACTGATAAGGGAATAGTTCTCATTCTATTTCTCATACACTGATAAGGTAATAGTTCTGACTCTATCTATCATGCACTGATGAGGAATAGTTCTCACTCTATATCTTGTGTACTGATAAAGGAACAGCTCTGACTCTATTTCTTGTGTACTGATAAGGGTATAGTTCTGACTCTATCTCTCGTACACTGATAAGGAAATAGTTCTGACTCTATCTCTCGTGCACTGATAAGGTAATAGTTCTCACTCTATCTCTTGTGTACTGATAAGGGAATATTTCTGACTCTATCTATCGTACACTGATAAGGGAATAGTTCTGACTCTATCTCCTGTGTACTGATAAGGGAACAGTCACTCTATCTCTTGTGTACTAATAAGGGAATAGTACTGACTCTATCTGTCGTTCACTGATAAGGGAACAGTACTGACTCTATCTGTCGTGTACTGATAAGGGAATAGTTCTCACTCTATCTCTTGTGAACTGATAAGGGAATAGTTCTCATTCTATATCTCGTACATTGATAAGGGAATAGTTCTGACTCTATCTATCATGCATTGATAAGGAATAGATCTCACTTTATGTCTTGTGTACTGATAAGGGAACAGCTCTGACTCTATCTCTTGTGTACTGATAAGGGTATAGTTCTGACTCTATCTCTCGTACACTGATAAGGGAATAGCTCTGACTCTATCTCTCGTGCACTGATAAGGTAATAGTTCTCACTCTATCTCTTGTGTACTGATAAGGGAATAGTTCTGACTCTATCTCTCGTGCACTGATAAGAGAATAGTTCTGACTCTATCTCTTGTGTACTGATAAGGGAATAGTCACTCTATCTCTTGTGTATTAATAAGGGAATAGTACTGACTCTATCTGTCGTGCACTGATAAGAGAACAGTTCTGACTCTATCTGTCGTGCACTGATAAGGGAATAGTTCTCACTCTATCTCTTGTGCATTGATAAGGGAATAGTTCTCATTCTATCTCTCGTACACCGATAAGGGAATAGTTCTGACTCTATCTCTCGTACACTGATAAGGGAATATTTCTGACTCTATGTCTCATGCACTGATAAGGAATAGTTTTCACTCTGTCTTGTGTACTGATAATGGAATAGCTCTGACTCTATCTCTTGTGCACTGATAAGAGTATAGTTCTGACTCTATCTCTAGTACACTGATATGGGAATAGTTCTGACTCTATCTCTCGTGCACTGATAAGGCAATAGTTTTCACTCTATCTCTTGTGTACTGATAAGGGAATAGTTCTGACTCTATCTGTCGTGCACTGATGAGGGAATAGTTCTCACTCTATCTCTTGTGCACTGATAAAGGAATAGTTCTCACTCTATCTCTTGTGTACTGATAAGGGAATAGTTCTGACTCTATCTCTCGCACACTGATAAGAGAATAGTTCTCACACTATCTCTCGTGTACTGATTAGAGATTAGCTCTGACTCTATCTCTTGTGGATTGATAAGGAAATAGTTGTGACTCTTTCTCTCTTGTGCTGATAAAGGAATGGTTCTGACTCTATCTCTTGTGCGCTGATAAGGGAATAGTTCTGACTCTATCTCTTGTGTACTGATAAGGGAATAGCTCTTACTCTATCTCTTGTGTACTGATAAGGGTATAGTTCTGACTCTATCCCTTGTGCAGTGACAAGGAAATAGTCCTGATTCTGTCTCTTGAGCACTGATAAGGGAATATTTCTGACTCTATCTCTTGTGTACTGATAAGGGTATAGTTCTGACTCTATTTCTTGTGCAATGACAAGGAAATAGTCCTGATTCTATCTCTCGAGCACTGATAAGGTAATAGCTATGACTCTATCCCTTGTTTATTGATAAGGGAATAGTTCTGACTCTATCTCTTGTGTGTTGGTAAGGGAATAGTTCTCACTCTATCTCTCGTACACTGATAAGGAAATAGTTCTCACTCTATCTCTTGTGTACCGATAAGGTAATAGCTCTGACTCTATCTCTTTTACACTGATAAGGGTATAGTTCTGATTCTATCTCTTGTGCACTGACAATGAAATAGTCCTGATTCTATTTCTCGAGCACTGATAAGGTAGTAGCTCTGACTCTATCTCTTGTGTGCTGATAAGGGAATGGTTCTGATACTATCTCTTGTGCGCTGATGAGGGAATAGTTCTGACTCTATCTCTTCTGTACTGATAAGGGAATAGTTCTGACTCTATCTCTTGTGCACTGACAAGGAAATAGTTCTGATTTTGTCTCTCGAGCACTGATAAGGGAATATTTCTGATTCTATCTCTCGTACACTGAAAAGGGAATAGTTCTGACTTTATCTCTCGTACACTGATAAAGGGATAGTTCTCACTCTATCTCTTGTACATTGATAAGGGAATAGTTCTCGCTCTATCGCTTGTGTACCGATAAGGTAATAGCTCTGACTCTATCTCTCGTGCACTGACAAGGAAGTAGTCCTAATTCTATCTCTCGAGCACTGACAGGGTAATAGCTCTGACTCTGTCTCTTGTGTACTGATAAGGGAATAGTTCTGACTCTATCTCTTGTGCGCTAATAAGGGAATAGTTTGACTCTATCTCTTGTGTACTGATAAGGGAATATTTCTGACTTTATCTCTTATGGATTATTAAGAAAATAGTTGTGACTCTATCTTATGTACACTGATAAAGAAATAGTTCTGTCTCCATCTCTTGTGTATAGATAAGCGAATAGTTCTGACTATCTCTAAATCCATTACTTCTCGTGCGTTGTGACTAAATTTTCCTAATTCCTTCACCGCTTCTCTCGTGTGAGAAGTAACACAGAGATATGATGGTAAATCAAAAGTATAGAAAATGTAGTTTACTGGGTTGGTGGGTGTTTGGTGGTATGATGGAGGTTGGGCGGTGTTTAGGTGTATGGAGTGGTTTTTGGGTGGACGTGGTAGGAGATGGGCGGGCACGATAGTAGCCGCATTTTCAATCATGAAATTGATCATCATAGTCATTTCTTTGTAATTCTGGGAAGTCATCAACATCATGATTCAATCTTTTGTCCACAACTAGTCTCCTGTAATTTCAGTGTTCTTCATATGTCTATAGGACTTTAGTATAGGGCAAATTATACGATAATTTAGCTGTAAGGGACAGTGTCTGGTCGTAAGTCGTACTACTGGGTCGTGCAGTCTTGCTCAAACGTCGTGCCGTCGAATATTGCTTTCAACCCAACAGTATGTTAAGAATATATGTGGACGACCATTTAAGCGATCGGACATGTGATTTCTCAAGTTCATTCGAACGGCTTTAATCAATGTTTATAGCGCATCGCCCACATAACAAAACTGGTTTGATACTAGAATTGCATACATACGAGACAGGTTCTATTTCCATGCTACAAGGTCATATACGAGTGTATATGGGTCCAGCTGGCCGAACGACATTATTACACTGAGATGATTGATAGACTGAAATTCCTCTAAAGTGGCACATTTCAGATACCTTTCAGGACGAAGACTTGACCTCTTGAGCGTGATGGAGTGACATTTGATCTCGAAGGTATGAATCTTGAGCACAGTGTTAAACCCTTGATTGAACACAAGACTCAACCTTGAGCACGAAGGCTCGACCCTGAGGTACGATGACCTAGCCTCTGACCTGACCCTTTCCAATGTAAGATGGGAGAGTGGCTACTGATGGAGAAGGTGTAGGAGGTGGTAGACTAGTGAGTGAGGTGAGTGGTTGTGGGGCAATCAAGCTGGTTGATGGGGTATGAGGAAGTGGTGGTTGGGTGGGGAGGAACCTCCTGCTGTACTATCCCGTCTCCACCTCTGTAGACTACTAATCTAGTATCCCATCAGTGTTCTGCAGCAGATAACCTCGTCACAGATCATCAGGTCTCCAGGTTGTCTGGCTTTTCGTCGCAATGCCATGGGGTGGTTGTTGGGAAGGGGTGTTGTGGTTGTTGTGTTGTCATGGATGTTGTCGGGTAGGTTACTGGATTGGTGGGTGTTTGGTGGTATGATGGAGGTTGGGCGGTGTTTAGGTGCATGGAGTGGTTTTTGGGTGGGCGTGGTACGAGATGGGCGGGCAAGATGGTTGCTGCATTAACGTGCTTTTTGATGGCTGACTGGGGTTGTCGGCTTCTGGTCTACTGTAATGGTTCTAAGGTGAACATGTTAGCTGGCAGGTGGGCGCGGGGGGCGCTTAGATGGGTGAGGGAGTTGCTGAGATGTGGTGGGTATTGGGTGGACGTGATGGCTGAAAAACTGGGCGGGTAGTTGTTGCGTACATGGGATGGTTAGGGCAGAGTGCTTATTGCCGAAGGTTTGTGGGTGCATTTTCTCTAATTGAAAAAACGTTAAATGGTTTCATCAAACAACACTCCTTAGACCATTAGATTACAACTGTTACAAAATGTCATAGATCGCTTCTCATTCACTAATGGTCGCTGGACTGATAATAACTCCCTACAAAAGCTTGATTGAAATCTGTGAGAATTTGACTGTTATTTGTGATTACATTTCAACATTCAGATAACTTCAAGAACTGCTGCGTCCTGCACTATGCGACGTGTTCTTACTTATCACTATTCTATGAGTTTTTCATCATCATTCAATAACATCGACTCGCTTAACGAGCCGCTTACGGATAGATGATCGTCTGATTTCACTCGTAGTAATGGACACAAACTCGTGGACAAATGTTTTATCTCGAATGAGGCGAAGTACTTTTTCAACAGGGCTGTTAGCATAAGGAACGATTTACCAACAAGTGTTGATGAAAGTAGCACCATAGATACGTTTAAGCATAGACTTAGATCAACATTTCGCTTCACATCCACGACTGACATCATTTGGGCCTCCTTAGCAACATGAAAATTTACAGTGTTTTTCTGCTTTGAATATAAATGTTTTGCTACTCTTACCACACTGGTCAAGGAGTTCCATATATTCCACAAACAGTCTTGAAAGGACCCAGTGATCTGCTGCTCTTTGAATTCGTTTGTATTAGTTTAGCGAAAACGGATAGCGCATCCCTAAACGATACCACGAACGATAATTCTATTTTCTATAAATATGGTGAGCTAATTACTTGTGTGTCATCTGCTCGACTGCAGATAGATACAGGCGCTCTGTCAATAAGCCATAAACAATTAACAACACCTGAAAACATTAAGAGGCAAATTGAGAAACAAACTAGAAGTAGTAAGAAAACCTGGTCATTGACATGACCACTCTCTCTCTCTCTCTCTCTCTCTCTCTCTCTCTCTCTCTCTCTCTCTGACCCCAGACTCTAATACTCAGAAATCTTAGCGAGTTGATCTGATCCGTTTTCTTAAAATCAACATTTCGTCCTTTATCATTGCTCATTTTCATTTGGGCATATAACGAGAGTAGGTGTCTTATGGTTAACGGAATGAATAATTTATTTTAGAATTCTACATACCTTTTGCAGTCTATCTTCTCTCGCTGCCAAACTAAAGTTATATGATAAAATGTATAGGACAGGAAATGGCCCAGTTATGAGAGACCAAGTAATGAAGCCGTTAAGATTCTTAGATACCAAGACAACCTCCGAGGCCACAGGACTGTGATCAGGGATTCTGAAGAGATTGGAAAACGTGAAAACAGATGTTATGGATAATATTTAATAATGATGATAATAAATAAGCAATAATAATCATAATAGTTATAATAATGATAATAATGATAATCATTATAATGATAATGATAATGATAATGATAATAATGATCATTATAATAATAATGATAAAGATGATAATGATAATAATAATGATAATAATTATAATAATAATGATAAAGATGATAATGATAATAATAGTAATAACAATGATAATAATGATAAACCCACATGACGTCAGATCCAAGGTTTTCCAGCAGAACTTCTCTATATATCAGATGATGAAGGCACAAGACCATTACGAAAAACAAGATGGCAATCCACTGTCGTTCATGTTGGAGGAAATATCCTCTGTAATCATGCAAACGGATACATGACTTTAAATTCATTTCCACACGAACTGAGCCCCGCGTCACCACTGGTAACAATTGGTTTGTAACGTCGGCCGTCCCAGGCGTGTGACATTCCACGGCTGGGACAGATGACAGCATCCTCTTCACGGGACACATAAAAGGGAATAATGGTCCCCTGATTGCAACATGCCAGTCTTATTACCCGGATTCACGTAGTATTCAGCGGCTGTACCTGGCGGTCTGGCCCTAGAACAAAAGCGTCCGTCCCGGACCCTGAGCGTGTCTCCATCTCCCGCTGTCCTGCTCCTCCTCCAGCGGGCCTTCGTCTCCGTAACGTCCCCCATCAGGCCCTCTGTCAACAACCGTCGTCACGGTGGTTAACCAGACCAATTCTTGTGAAAAAAATATAAAAAAAACCGCACCATTGTTGCAAGATGTTGAGAGTCCACCGGGGGTGAAGACCCCAAGTGGTTGTCCATCAACTGTAGGACTGATGGGTCGCGCGGTGGGCTGGGTGGCGCCTCCCTCGGTGGGTTGCTGCCGGCCTAACCTGGGTAGACGCTACCTCCCAGCAGCACTGGCCTCCTACCCGATATTCGGCGTAAGAATTGAATTCCTAATTCAAATCGTGACACGTATGACGCTCATGGCCGTAGATGACTCAAGTGGAAGCAGGTGTTAAGGTGCTGGCGCCACGATGGTGGTGGTGGCGTTTCAGAGAGGGGGAAGGGGGGAAGGGGAGGGCCCACAATAGCCACCCAACCCGGCGCTGCAACAAACCAACAGTTCCCCGGACCGTTGAGCAACGCGCGGTAAAAAATGAACATCCTGCCCCGTGCAAAATGGGCGGGGGGGGGGGGGTGGCTGATCCGCAACCAAAGGCTGAGGGCTGGGGGTCGGGGGCAAAGGGGGGGCGGGGGGCAGGAAAGGGGACAGGGGCGGGGGCTCAGGGAAATAAAGAAATGCAAAATGACCGCGGCTGTGCAACGGAAGGTCCTGAGGGTGGGAGGGGTTACGGTGGATCAAAGCCTGGGGAAGAATGGCTATGGCCGGGAGGGGTAGAGAATGGGCACCAAAGAGAATGGCGTCCGAGGGGGCCTGCAACTGCCGTGGCGCACAGGTAGACACAACAACGACAGATGAATTCTTGAACTCTTCCTCGTATATCTCTCTCTTTTTCTACGCTTGTATGAAACGAAATTTTGTTATTTTGTACGGAATTTATTTTCTCTCTTTATCTTTTTTCTATTTTCTTGAAAAAGATACTGCCGACTGAATATCTGTAAAGACGGGGAAAAGATTAACAGTCTTCTGACCCACAACTTCGACGTTCTAGTTTGTGCAAGCAAATGATTATCCTGCACCTGCAGAGTGGTACTGATTAGAAAGAAAAAATATTTTTATAAAACAGCTGTCATTAGAGAGCACACACACACACACACTCACTCACTATCCAATTGATTCTAGCATGCATCTATTTCTATAACTTTATTCTATATAAAGTACCAATTTTATTGCATATATTATAAACCCTACGACTGTTCTTATCCCATAAAAAGCACGACGGAACGACCACTGGGCATGATGGTTTGGCCTGCGACCTGATACTTGGGGATTATGCATAGGCTACCCCATCATGCCCGTGCGTCGATCAGCCATGCTCCAGGGTCGTGCCGCCGTACTCAAAGATTTTACTTTGGGATCACGGGTCGTACTATAGTGCTCAAGGGCCGTGCCTATGTGCTCAGGGGTCGTACTATCGTGTTCAAGGGTCATACTATCGTGCTCCTGGGGTTAGATGAAATAATGATCGTTCACGAATAACTAAAGCTATTAGAAGTACCGCCATACAAAGTAGACCCGGGTTAGTTTCATTACAATAGTTACGACCTTAACTACACTGCAAGAGTAAGTTACTACCCTAATTTGCACTGTAAAAGTTGCTACTCTAACTGCACTGTAAGAGTTACTAACCCATGAATTAGTTATAACCAACCCAGGTATTTCTAACTAGGTGAAATATGTTTAGAATTGCCTGGACATGAATCACTAACCCTAACAAGACCTTGCATAACTGTGACTAAGGTGATTAAGCCTTGTTTGAGTCTGACCTACGTAATCACCAATAACGCAGCGTCTCTCAAAAAGTGGGTGCCTGCAGAGGCCTGCAAGGGGGGGGGGGTCACCAGCTCTCCCCACTGAGCTACCAGACCAGTTGCTCCCTACAACAAGACCAAAAAGACTGTACCTCGAGTTATCATTATCATTATCATTATCATTATCCCACGACCACTTTGTGAGAAAGTGTCCTGGCGTTACCCAGGACCTTTCTAATGGTTCCTGCAGCCAAAGGATGCGCTACTTCCAGCAGCAGGAAAATGTAGGGCCGTTTGGAATGAGAAATTTTTTGATGAGAATGCCCTCCTGGTAATACAGCCTCGCCAAAGGTGACTTTTCACTTGCGCTGTAACTTCATGCAGGTGGAGTCCGGTGACACTACCACACCTGGAACGGACGTATGTGCGAAGAGGGAATGGATATGGCCCACAGTCCAAATCTTTTGTTTCTTTTTGCCCTCGTAAGATTTACGTTCCGGGCAGAAATAAATCCCGTTGCAAATGTCTGTTTACACCTGCTGGAACAGTAGGGGGTGGAGGTGGACACAGACATGGGGGTGGTCTGGAAAACTGGCTGGGAAGCACTAATTTAAAGTGATAACTGGAATGATAACCGCTCTGGGATAACGCCTGTTGGATCAGCCTTCAGTGGTACACAACCTGGAGTTAACTCATCACATTACGTGTAATAAACGGGGAGTCCATCATCCCCGCCATCACACCCTCGTAACCAAACCAGGAAAAAAAAAGTAGTGAAACTTTACTAAGAAAAACAAAAATCACAACACACTGACACTAATCCATGATAAAGCATCAGACCAAGCCAAAAAAAATACCGTAAATGAACAGAAAACAGCCATCAAAACCATAATCAAACGAGAAAAACGACCATCACAGCACCATTAAAACGGAAACACCCGAGTACATCATGACAGCAACAAAAAATCACTATCA
Source organism: Panulirus argus (assembly GCA_038088735.1). NCBI lineage: Eukaryota > Metazoa > Arthropoda > Malacostraca > Decapoda > Palinuridae > Panulirus > Panulirus argus. Next base: position 666 of record JAYMFT010235980.1, on the reverse strand, counting down.
AGCTATAAAAGATGTCACAACACCTAAATAAACCGGGGAAAACCATCATAAAACCGTACCTAAACCAATCATACCTCTTACACAACACAGTAACCCTGTTTCTGATTCGTGATAATGCAGTCCGAAATATATGTACTCTGCCTGTCTTATATTTAATGCTGACGTTTACGGAAACAAAGTCAAAGTCCCCATCAAGGCCAAACAGGCCTTGGATAAAAGATAAAGAAAAGGGTTAAGGATACACAGAAAAAGTATGGATATAAACGGTAAAAATTAATGGATTAGTTTTGGAAGCAGTGGAAAACCTGCCCATTTAGCCTGGTGCAGATCAAAGCTTATTGACTCTTTCCATACTTATACATTGTTCAGGGGATTCTAGTCATACAGTGCTTAGGGGACTGTAGTCATATATAAATATACGGAAGAATGTAGTCATATAAGGCATATATTCAGGCAGTTACACTACACTAACTGGTTTGTGAACAAAGCTTACTGGAAAGCTAGGAAGACTTTTTATGCTCCCATCATCCAGGATGTTACGAATGATGATAGGTCCCAGTGTGTAGTTCTTCCTTATTCTCCTAACTTGACTAATCTTAGAAGTGTATTAAAGAACAATGCTTGTAAGGTTGCCTTCCAGTACAATAACACTATTAGTAAGACCTT
>JAYMFT010235969.1:0-11120 GCA_038088735.1 Panulirus argus | reverse complement strand
TATATTCTTCAACAAAATACCCTTTTTTCAGAGAAATTCAAATTTTCCGAATACAATAATGTTTCCCACATATACATTTCAAGTACAATTTAACTACAACATATATTATATATATATTTTACAGGAAATTATAAAGAAACTTGAAGCATAGAAAAATACATTAATAGTTTTGAAAAATCTCCACTTACCGTGCTGGGCGTGGGACTAAAGTTCGAGGGTTCTGCCTCTTGAGACGTGGGAGGATACAGGATGCCAATACGTCACACAAAACAAGAATAGAAAATGGGGGTTGGTGCCACAGAGAAATTATTTGTTCTCTCAGAGGCCAAGGATCCTGTGTCCTCCATGCCGCCAACACGATCGGTTAGGGTAACGTTTAATGCCAATAAAAAAGTAAAAAAATAAAAAGTGTGGGAATGCGAGTGAATTGGGTAGCTGATCTGAGAAGGCAGAAAACAAGCAGTTACAGGCACAATCAAGGAGCCGTAAAACTTTACTGACTGTTAAAGAAATGTAACTGGAATTAAATCCTGTAGCTATTTGAGGGAATGACGTCAAACTATGCTTCTTACAGATGAGGAGGACGTCAGAGCCCTTAGCCTAAGAGAACCAACAGGTTACGTGTAAGACATGGGAGCAGGCAGCATGCACACACACACACCCACACACACTCGCACACACACATACACACACAGGAGGCCTCATACTCACCTCATGTATGAGTTTGCAGCTGCGGACTGGACCAATGTGGCTGAAAACCGCCATCAGCAGTTCCTCACTGGCTCCTGAGTCCAGGTTCCCCACGTACCTACGGGGGAAGTCAAGAGGATCACGTTAATGCAGGTGGACTGGGTGCTCATGGCTGCTGTACATGAGATTACTTGGGAAGGACAGATAACAGAAGACCTGATGGTCTATGACTAAGTTACTTAGTCTGCTGCAGGGCAGAATGAGCAAAGCAACGAGATGTTGCAGTTTGGGTAAAGAATCTTGAATTATTGTTTAAGTGGAAAGGTAAATGAAATCCTCCTGTAGGAGGAGGAGGGAAAGCAAGATTAGAAATGTCCTATTGCAAGGGAAAGAAGGGAAGCCTCACTGTGAGGGCAGAGTATCGAGGAAGTGTCTTGTTGGCAGCAGAATTTTGGGACTGCATGCGTACATGGGGAGGAGGTGGAAAAAAATGCTATATCTATATTACAGAATTATACACATCCAGAATGTAAGTGGTGTTGTCTCTCTCTCTCTCTCTCTCTCTCTCTCTCTCTCTCTCTCTCTCTCTCTCTCTCTCTTCTTATTTGGTCGTACAAGCAAAGAAAAACACGCCTTCAATAACACATTGTAAATCATCTCTCCATAACACGATGGTAAACCAACACCAATACTAAGTGCGCATCACAAAGGTTAGTAATGTGTATATATTTCCTTGTAACAAGGGATGGGTGTGGGCCGACTGCTAGCCCAGGATTCGGAAAACCCTTGTGTGTGTGTGTGTGTGTGTGTGTGTGTGGTGAAACATTATGTTTGCGTGCTAAAATATGTTCGTGATCGCGTGGTGGAGCAACGAGGTGGTGTCAATATTATGAACCAGCGCTGAAATGTTTACATAGTGAGTGTGCGTGTTTGGGGGGGAGGGGAGAATATTGGCATTACCGACGCAATATTAGGGAGAGTCTAATATCTTTATCAAATATTCCAATTATAATTAAGAAGGTGAGGTGGGTGTGGGGTGGGGGGGACAACGGGACGAGCGAATGAAAATTATCTTTATAAAGGGAAAATTCGGGAAGCAAAGTCGGGGTCAAAGATCTTAGGATCTTGGAACTCGGTTTGTGCTTCACTGAAGCAATATCGAGTTCTCTGTCTCTTCCTGACGAGGGAGTCTTCCCATCATCCCGACACACTGCACAGCTACGCTATTTAAAGATCTTGACCAACAACAATACGAACATCAGTTAAAAAAAAAAAATCGAGCGAGACAAGACGAGACCGAAAAAAATAAAAGATTTCTTTCTCCAAGTAAAACTCACGAGTCCCCCGAATGGCTTCGTGCAAGTTTCATTCCAATTAACTTTGACGATCGCGGACCAAGGGGAAAGAAAGGATATTCCGGGAAAGGAGTGAGTGGAAGGCCAGAAAACTGGTCGGGGTACACAACAGGAGTGAGCTGCTGAGGTTGAGGACACCGTCCTTCATGGCGGAGGACTCCTCCTCCTTACCCTGGACACCATTAGCCCGCCAGTGGCCGGGGATTATGCAACGACAGGCAAACTGCACAACACAACAAGACAATGGTCTTAAAACTACTACTAAAACAAATATAACAAATAATAATAATAATAATAATAATAATAATAATAATAATAAGAAGAAGAAGAAGAAGAAGAAGAAGAAGAAAAAGAAGAGGAAGAAGAAGAAATCCTCTCTTGGCTCCTCAGGTTCCCTCTTTAAGAAAGTGATAATACAAGAGGGAAGGACTTCCAGCACCCTACTTCCACCTACCGCAGTCAAGTTGTACAACCTGCTGGCGGTGGATGGGCAGTGCGCCCTCTACCCTGACCCCATTTGTAATAAGCCCAGCTCTCCCTCCATGGGGCTACCGCGGCTTCAACGTTGCGCTGCAATCAGTAGGAAGTCCTTTCTTAAAGTATTCCAATGTGGCGCACAGATTGAGAAAAAAAGAGTGTTTGCGGGGAAAAATAAGCCGGGTCGAGGAACACAATTTGGGAATTACTTGTGTGAACACAATTGGTGTAAATTTCATTCCAATGTCTGTCTTTCGTGGTTTCACAGTAATAAAGATTGAAAGATTTTTGGCTTTTCTGAGCCAGCGAAAGGTAGGAAAAGTGTTGAAAAAAATAAGTGAAAACAGCAAAAATAAAATCACTTGAAAACTCACGGGCTTAAGACCCTCTGACAGGTTTCCATTCCAGCGGAACGTGGCGGACCAGGGGAACGAAAGTCACGAGGTGGAACAGACAGACTGAGAGACGTCACTCAACCATCACATGGTAACAGTCAAAACAATAACATGATAACGAAAAACAACGACAATATCCATTGAATAAAAAAAAGAATTGAATTAAAATCCAGGGTTAATGGATCATAAATCCAGCACATATAGATCATAAATCCAGTTCTGACGATTTACAACCTCCGGTGATAACATGTGAATCCAGTTTTCATAAATCCATAAAAGGAAAAAAAAAATATATATATAAGATAAAAATAACAACAATAAATAAATCATGTCATGTCAGTGACTCGTGTGGCACTGCGCCATAGTCTTCCCTTCACCTTGAGTGCCAGGGAGGTAATGAGACAATGAAACACCATCGTCAGAATGTTTCAATATTTGCGATTAACGAAGAGCTTCACCGCACGCACACACACACACACACATAGACTGGATTGAGCTAGAAGAGAGACGGCGTTATAAAGTCAATGGAGGAAATTAATTGGTACGGAAATAACTGACTCGAGGTATTACCAATTTTAAGTGGGTTCTGAGAGACTGGAAACTATTTTCCGTAATTGTTTTAGCTTCGGATATATAGCGAGAGTTGCTGATTGGCTTAAAGCCATCGTGATCGTCCGGTCTATTACTTTTAATGGAAACCACTTTAGAGCACCGTATGTTACCCCAACTACTGGTTAACCCGATGCCAGGTGAGGATTAACTGTCATCCCAACCACACGGTAATCCCATATGGGATGAGGATTAATTGTCATCCCGACTACAGGGTAATCCCAGACCCGGTGGGGATTATTGGATTATCTTGCCCAAATCCTGTTAGTAAACCAGCTGTGTTTTCCTTTGCAGTCCGCTGTTCTGCTGCCTTCCCAAGCCCAAGAAGCATCGCATGTGTCCAGAAACAAAGTCGTCTTGTATGAGCTGTAATACGAAGACTCGGACACATTGCTAAAGGAATTATTCACATACATTTCAATACAGTGTTATGTGTTTCTTCTTGCATTTACAATCTGTTTCGGAAATGTTAAACACATTTGGACAAGTTATCGGCAAACTATGGGTTAGATCGTTCATATCAGACCCATTTGTATTTCTAATTTCTAACTAATGGCTGAAAACTGTTGAATGATTTCTTTTATTTGCTTCAGATAAATTCTTAGTAAATTTAGCAATGGAACACCGAGATATGCCTCACGCTAGGTTCTGCCAACACGGGTAAAAATTGTGGAACGCCATTTTCATACATGGCTACGGTGCTGAACCTCAAGAGGTCATTCAGACACGAATTAGGACACAGAAATTCCCGGTGTTGCAATGACATTTTCTCGCTCTTCGTAAATGTTTATAAAGACGGAACTGTTTGTCCATCCAGGCAAGAGAGACGCCTTACGGCAATAAACAGTGTAATGGAGCGTAACAAGAGATGCATCATCTGGGAAGGTAAGCATTTACTGAAACTGATATCTTAAAACGTACACAGTCTCTTCTGTTCCTGCTTCGTCCTAATGTAATAAAACCTTGCATCATTTTCTTCTGTCCTAATGTCTGTTTACAAAAAATGGTGAACCTTAAAAAGCCCATCCTTAAACCCATTAAAAAGGTGACAAATAATAAAAAGGGACAAATACAACCATATTGCAGATGAAGATGAATGTGTCCAAGCATCCTCCCTCCAACTACAGAACTAACGAAGCAATCGGGGAGAGAAATGAGGCGGCCGCTGAGCCACATCTTGGGATAATTTTAGCGACACGCGAACAATACCGAGGAATTTACGAAGGTTGTGTGAGGTCAGCTGTGTGACGCGTGGAGGTCGACGTCTTGGTCTGATATATCAAGGACAATCCCTCTCGCACACGCTATATCTTTCCCTTCCCGTCCCACATATTACCGTACCTTTCCCTAACCTTACTGTGACCCTACCAGTTTCTGTGCAATTTCATTATTCTTCCCCACTGCATAATACTTCCCTTACCCTAACCTTCACTACCCTTAATAATGTTATCCTACCTTACCTTACCTTACCCTATAATGCACTGGCCTGCACTATCCTAATCAACCCTGCCGTACACAACCTTGCCTACACTGCCCTGCATAACCTAACACTAACCCACACTACCTAACCTTACCCTACACAATCCATCTCTCCCTAACTTACTCCTCTGTCTCATCCTTCTTCAGCATCTCTCTCTCTAACTCCAATCTCATTCATTTCTTCCACTCACTCTTTTTTCTCATTTTTCCGTCTGCCTCCCTCTCCTTAACTTCTGTCTCTCACATCCCCCCCCTCCCCACTTCCTCCCTCCCAACTCCAACCTCTAGCCCTCCTAACCTCTCTTTATAACGGTTCAGCTAAGAATACTGGAGGTCTGATCTCGTTTCCTTTACAAATATGGACCTCCTTCTCATACGACCCAGTCGTCGAAAATCACTGAATATTTCTTAAGCCCTTTCAGATACCTCAGTCGTCTTCATATGCTGAAAAGGTATAAGACTTGGCTCGCAAGTCTTAAAAGGCAAAGGCAAAAGCCTGTGAGTCTCCTGCAAGGGATTAGGGACTTCAAATATCTGTCTTTCATAATCTGGTGGATTTGTTCAATGGCTAAAAGAGATCTTTTGTGGTCAAGTGATGGTGAAATGAGGGTTTCAGAGGCTGAGGGGTTTGTTTCAGCTACTGACCCTTAAGGTTTCAGGTCAGTGACCAGCTCAGAGAGCTAATCACATTAAACTGCAAGTATAAATCAAATAGGAACCAGACAATCAATCACTCTTTTTGATCTAGTTATAAAGCGAATCAGCTGATTGCCGTAAGATCAAAATGAATCCACTTAGAGGGACCAATCATAAACGCACATCCGGATAACAAGTCTTTCTGCATACAGTAAAATCTCTATAATGTAGAAATAACCGGATTTCTTTAATGATTATTATCTATAGAATACCAATTCCTTGGCCTTTTAAAGGATGTTTTATGAGTCCTGTAGGACGTAACGAGCCACCCGGTTTGCATCATGAGTTTCCACAGGACGTACATCAGGCCCTACAGGGCAGAATAACGAGTCCCACAGGACAGAAGGACGAGTCTTACTGGACGTAAAAACAAACCTTGATATAAACAAAGAAATTAAAGATAAAATAACAGAATCTTTTTAACTGGATACGAGCGAGCCACGAGCCGATCTATGATTCGGGTTTTGGTTTTGATTCTCGAGAGGGTTTCGCGGCAGCGAGTGGCTGAGGGGGACACGATCGGGCGGCTGCCGGGGTCCAGGGGGGTGTGGTGGAACCCCACTTGGAGGGAGGAGGGGAGTGGTCGTAATCCGGTCCAGGAAAATGATGTTACGTCGTCAGAAAGGGGAAAACCGGGTCACTCAGAACGAGGCTGAATGAGCGGGGGAAATGAGGTAGAGTCTCTCAAAAACAGACCTTAGGAGAAGAGTCTCTCACCAACACTGGAGATTCAAATGGTTGAGACACGAAGTATGCACGATACAGGACGGAAAAACTTACAAGGACAATAGCCGCGAAGTTAAGAGGAAGACAAGAAAAAGAGGATGAATTAGACAGTCCGATAAACCTGGAGGTGAGTGCTACATCTGGCAGACTGTGGTGGATAATGAAATATAAAGTTGCTGAACAGCCTAGCCACAGGGAAGGGGAAAGTTCATATGAGATACAGAGTATTAAGAATGACAGACAGACAGACAATGAAGAGGCTAAATATTACATCATAAAAAAGAGCAGAAGAGAAGCTAATGAGGAACGGATCAACCATCACATATGCTGGAGGGAAGAACACAGTGAAACAAAAGATGGTGTGGGACTTTTAACGAAAAGAAGACGATACGTAAAAATTCTGGAGGCTCTGGAGATGAGGGAAACTCCCGAGAGATGGAAAGAATGAGAAGGAATGAGAGACACACAATGGGGAAGCAGATGGGAAGACTCGTAAAAGTGATTCTTAAACTGGAGGAGGATGAGCGAGGAAAAACACAAGACACATGACAGTCTGGAGATGGAAAGCATCTCTCACGAAGCCCCGCCCGCGATGCCACACAGGGATGCCTCGGGACGCAACACTTCCTGAGGGACGATGTAACACAAGATAAGGTCGCGACCCCGTAAACATGAGGTCAACACTGGGATGGGAACAACGTTGAGATAACCTATCTACAGCGTCAAGGACTTGCTGACTGAATTTCAAATCCTGCCACATGAGAGCCATCTTGATATAGTTTTGTGCGTGTGACGCTGAAGTAAATGTTGAAATAAATATTGTTGGTAAATCACAAAGATCATCCAAAATTATCATATCATTATCATCATTGTTATTATCATCATTATCAAAGTACAGAAAATAGTATGAGTACGCCTCTCACACCGTCCTGAGTCGCAATGAATTGTTGATCAGCTTTGTCAGCACAACATAATTAATCACCGAGATCAAAAGGACATAAAGCAAATATGTATATTATGTGAGTGTTTGGATCTTCGATGTATATACATGGCTCACACGCTTCCGAGATCTCTCAAAAAGTTACGTATATCCTTTTGTGACAATAGTGTCATCGTACATCGTCAGGCCAATGTCAACATGTCATATCAGACGCAAGAAGCAGCACTCTAGACCAATGCTAACGCTTCGCCCGTCCAATTGGACAGGATAGTAGCCGTCTGGACCAATGTTGAAACCCTCCTTTCTCTGAGACAGGTGAGTCTCAACACGGGACGCAGCTCCACGACCATAACTTGTCACCATCCATCTGTAGGTCCCGTCTGAGCGGCACCCTCACCCCTGAGAGTGCCAATCATCCCTTAGGGGCGACCCTGGTGGCGGAGGAAGGGCCAGCCAGCCAGCCTCGAGTGACACTCTGTGGCACTACATCAAGGTCGAGAGCACGTAACGTATTAGTCTCCATAAGTCCAATTACGTTCCCTACGCTAAAACAGGTTGTACTGCCCTACTATCATGACTATGGCAAAATCATTTTCTTTTTATCCACCAAGAAAAGAAAACTGTAGATGCAAAAGAAAAAAAAAGCAACGATTATAATAACGGCATCAACACCGATATCATCGATGCTTTACAGGGGGAAAAAGATAAAGATATCCGAGACTCTGGTCTTAAGTGTCAAGGGTGTACATAGTGGTATGATGATAGTGTTAATTTCGCTTAAAACACCAGGCAGGAAGTTCAGTGGTTCTGGCACTTCAGTAAGTCTGGCACTTCAAAAGAGCGAGATATTTTGAAATCTTTGCTCCTGAACAACGATTTATCAAGCTGGACTTTCGTTACACATGACGATAGCAGCAGGTTCTCCACACATAAAGACAGACTCGGAAGTGATATTTGAGAAAAGTGGAGGTATGGAAGGAGTGATCTCTGCCAGTTTGGTCTGTGTAGACCATCTGTGTACCTCCTTAATGCTGCCGAGATAAGAACACCTCTCGTTACTGAACGTAACGTAAATCTTACCTCCTTGTAAATCTTCCACGTTGCACAAAAAGCGACGGTTTTCACTAAATACGCAGTAGGAAGTTTAAGTGCCTCCACAGACCACACGCCGCATACGTCACCTTTTTACTGCGAACCAATAAAGACTTCAATTGGAGTCACTAGCGACGTGCGCGGCTTCGAATCCAAATTGCTGAGTCTGGTGCCGCCGGAACCCCAAGACTTGGAATTGGCTGTAATGGCTGAACGATCCCGCCGGCCATTTGGGCCAGGGTCTGGGGTCGATTGTTTTGGGCCCGCGACACACTAAACCCCTCACTGTTCTGAGCCGATGCCGTTTTGAAATCTGATGCTGTACCGAACTCATGCGAACCTACGAAATAATGAGTCTGGCCAAGTATAGTGAACCTACGGTACGAAGAATCTCTCTACCGCGGAGAGTTCGATAAACGGTGAACCCCTCTGGTGTTGTGGGTTTATGAAACAATGAACCCCACCAGTGTTCTGAGTCCATGAAACAATGAACACTTCCCCCGTTGTGGCCTCACAGCACAATGGATCCTTCCTGCGTTGAGAGAATGAGCGCATAATGAACTTCTCAGTGCACTGTGGACTGACAGGATAGCGAGTCTTCAGTGTGTTAAACTAACGAGACGTTGGATGCGCCTTCCCCTTTGAGAAGCAGTCGTCAGGTACAATGGCTGAGAGAAGTCCTAGGACACGCCTGAAGCCTGGGACACGTCTGAAGTCCTGGGACACGCCAGAAGTCCTGGGACACGCTTGAAGTCCTGGGACACGCTTGAAGTTTCAAAGTCGCAGTACACACACGCCAGGTCGACGCTCTATCGAGGAGGCTACGGATATAGGGATCGGTACAACTCCGACCAGGTGTCTCAGGGATTGTCTCTGCCTGTTGAAACAGAGGAACCAGTACTTACTTCTACCTATATCTCTCAGTATATTCATCATTTACTTTTTATTCATCCATTTAACATTCATCTCGGAGCAGGCAGGAAGGAGGGTTGCACAAGAGAACAGAGAAACAGAGCAAGACGCTATCACTGCGTATACTGTGTAAGCAGACCTTGCTTTACGCCTCACAGTTAGTAAGATGAAGGACGTCTCGTTGTTTTATGACTCAAGCGTCGTAGAGGGAGATATATATATATATATATATATATCAGAGGATATAAGTCTGGGGTATAGGGATTATGATTTCTGCTTGTTATTGTAATGTACGAGCGACGAATACTAGGATGACTTGCGGAATAATACAATGATTATTTTCGCAACAGCGACTTTGAAAATCGACGGTAGAACAAGGAATGGAAGGACAATGAACGATGTAGGGGAACAAGATGTTAGCCTGAATGGATATGGCAAAACTACTGGCAGTTGCAGTGGTCCATCTGCCTCGGATGTGTTGTGGATGGCGATAGTAATCAACGGAAGGACGGACAAGGTTATGGTAAAAGCAGCTTTTTCTTTCTGATCCTTGCACTTCCAAAGGACCCTACAACTAACCCCTCCTAGATTATCTGACTTCTACGACCCGACCCTTCAAACAACAGCCTAGAGAGAAATTCAAGAGTTTTAAGTCCAGCCACCTTGACTTGGACCTAGACCTGGACTCCATCCACTTGGACCTGGACTCAGCCACCTGCACCTGACCTAGAATCCTGTTACCTGGACATGGACCTGGACTGCTGCCAACTGGAACCCAGACCTCAACACGCAACAGTTTTTCAAAGATCGACTTTCAACAAAACAGATTTTCCAAAGGTTCTCAAAGACACATACATCTTGAGCAACTCCCTCCATCAATTCATCTCTTGCATCTCTTTGAAATATTTACATACGTCTCTCTACTCTTACCACAATGGTCTATGAGTCTCCAACATCTTCCTCTATCACAAACAACTCAAAATCGTCTGTCGCTGTTTAAATTCCTTCGTAATCCTTTGTATCACAACAGGACGAGGAGGAGCTGCATTGAGCCTGAACCAGTCGAGTGCTGCAGATCAACCAACCATTTAACGCAGCTGAAAGAATTTAAAAGATAAACGAAAGACTCTCCTTGAACTCTTACCGGCCGCCAAGAACTTTAAGAATAAAATCCGTGACCTTAAACCAGCGTTATTTATACGTCAAAGTCTGAGAGGTTTTCTTCTTTACCATAATCTCTCTCTCTCTCTCTCTCTCTCTCTCTCTCTCCACCGTATAAAACCCCCGTCCTCTCACCACTCTGTTATCTCTCTCCCCAATATGTTGAGTTTCCTCCTCCTCTCCCCATTACGTTGAGTTTCTCTCCACTTTCTCTTCCCACCGTATAGAGTCTCTCCCTTCTCTCCCCACTGTGTAAGGTCCCTCCCCACTGCTTACAATACCATCATTACGCGCCATCTCAAACGTTGTGTCAGTGGAAGAATCATTAAGATCGTGGACGGGATCTTTTGTCCACACAATGACGACCGGGACGATGGTTCTTTCTTCGCCTTGAATGTACCTGCCGGCAATTAAGGAACTGAAATGTGGTGTGTACGAAGAAACAGATAGATTGATAAATGGGTGACAAGACAGATAAATAATATATATATACATAATCAGGTTATAACTCCAATAAGAGAGAGAGAGAGAGAGAGAGAGAGAGAGAGAGAGAGAGAGAGAGAGAGAGAGAGAGAGAGAGAGAGAGAG
>JAYMFT010235958.1:0-11120 GCA_038088735.1 Panulirus argus | reverse complement strand
TCTCTCTCTCTCTCTCTCTCTCTCTCTCTCTCTCTCTCTCTCTCTCTCTCTCTCTCTCCTCTCTCTCTCTTTCTCTCGTAGTCTTTGGATAGAGTCAGAGTCCATGAGGGTGAAGTATACCCCTGTGTCAGGCAACTCCACGCATTGCCTGGCCCACATCTGTAGCTGCAGCATATAGACCATATATCCTCAGATCGTGGGTTCCCCTCCGGTGGTTCCTCCCTGTGAGAGGGCTGAAGTTTCGGAATAATTCAGCAAACTTCCGCCCTGTTCCTAAAATTACTTCTCTGGTTAAAGACAGCTCGCGTATTGGGTGCACAACTTTCCCTCTCAGACACCGGGGATTTCAGAATTACTTTGTTTTTTCCTTCCTTGATGTGAAGTTCGTAAAAGAAAAAGAAGTTTGACTATAACAGAAAAACTTTTGATTGTTTATCCCTGAAAGTATGCACAAATTCTTGTCTTCCAGATCCTCACGCGATCCTGTATAAGGTTTGTACTGGCTCTCCCTGCACAGGATCCTCCGCGAACCTCCCTTACAGGGTGGGCTTAGTCTCTGCCATGGGCCTCTACCTTCTGTGCTCGCCCACGTCTCCCCTCCGCCGCTGGCTCTTCCCAGCGATTCACTCGGCCATCAGCGGCACGGCTTAATGGTATTCCACTCGCCTTCCTCACGAGTGCCTCCTGATGCAACTAGATCATAGTCGCCCCTTCCACCACTTGCCCTCATCCCCGTTCCCTTACTATCTGCCGTCCAGCTACCCGTACCTCCTCCTCCTCCTTCTTCTCCTCTGCTTGCCCCTGTTCACTGATCCACCTGGGGCAGGCATCTCTCTCATTTCTCGCTGCTGCAACAGCTGTACTACCGTCATCATCAGGATTTCTCCCTCCTTCAAGACCAACAGGCCATTGCCTCCATGAACAAAGGAACAGTAACATGGCAGCATAGTGGGAGGCCGTGCTGTGAGGGTAGAAGACCTCCGAAACCAATGTATGATGTACGTAGGGTAAGGTAAGACCGTAGACATAGCTGTGGAGTAGGGGAACCGCTGAAATCACTGTGAGGTGTATACGTAAGACAGAGCAAGTGCCAGACCCAACAGTTCGGGTAGATTGATTAAACTCCAGACCGAAGCAACACAGCCCAATGCATCTGTACTGAACGGCTTTCTCATCTCTGCCACTGAGAGGGCATATATTATTGCCGTTGTAGTCCAGCCCAGTGACAATTAATCAGAGAAAAATGTTCAGATAAACAGTTGGGCATCTACAGCTACATTTGTCCGCCATACTCATCGCTCCTGTGGAGGCAGAGGACCTCTGAAACCATCGTAAGGTATACGAATGGTAAGATAAGATCCCAGTCGAAGTTGTAGCGGTAAAAGAGACTTCGAAACCGTCGCACGGTAATGACCGGTACCCCTGTTGCACACGGTTGGCCACAAGCATTCTGTGGCTGGACATGTCAGTAGATCAACTTAACTCGAGGTTCAACAGGGCACTGGATGTAAGACGCGGTGTTCGAGATGGACTTAATATGGATGGTATCCCCGCCACGGCCCTGACTGACTCCACCTGCAGCTGTTTAGTATTCGAAAAGCGTCCCCTTGCTGGCCAGCAACCGCGCCATCTGTCAGTAACACCTGGCATAAACAAGTCCCAAACAAGAAGTTGATTCGTCACGTTTGAGAACTTGGGGAGGTATTTCCAGCTGAGTCCATAGGGTCTGTCAAGGCATTTTTCCGAAAAATTATATCACGTTCCAGAGTTTTGAAGAGTTATCCCTCAGGATCCTATGGCTGTTGGGTAAATTCGGATTTTTAGGAGACTTTAATCTTGTTTAAACTTTAAAACGAAACTGTAAATCATGGTTTATCTTCCGACATTCCCAACAAGTCTTCAGCGCGATAAGTCCGGCTTAAGTTAGCCAAACAGTGAAACATTGCGTTAGGAACCTTTTCTCTCGGTGTCCGTTTTATGATTTGGAGAATTTAGAATAACATTCATAGATTACTTGAGTTTACCTAACAGTTATGATAACACTCTTCTCTGTACCCTGGAATAAGATAGAATATGATAGTATGAAGGAATCAAATACTCCACCAGTATCCTGTTGACTCAAATCCTGAGCCCACATACGGCGCACCGTGGTCGTCTTCTTGGGAACCCGACCGCTGGTGGCGTCTCAGCTCATCAGGAGTCTGTTGTTTTCATTAAGGAGACCGAGAAGTAATTTATGTTCAACACTCTAAGTGTTAGATTGTGTACCGTCTGGATATTGTTGTATTACAGAAAACCACCGAATTGTCTTCGATAATGGCGCGGAGCAACGTAGCCGGGCTCATAAAATTGCCTCCTGCGGTATGTGAACAAGAAGTTGCTGGGGGGACGGGACGTGTTGTGGTCGGTTACACCGCAAAAACCTCGGCGGGTGCCCGGCCTGCCGGGCGGAGGGAGGCGGCAAGCTTACCCTGCTCGGTTTATGGCCGGATCTGGCTGGCTGCCGCCTTTATCACTAAGGAAAGTTGTCTTAGAATACCTGGGGAAGGGGAGGAGGTTGAGGCCAGGCTTATCTCTGAGTGACGGACGATATCAGGTGAACAATCGGGGTAACATTGTTGGCACAGGATTCTACTACAGGTATTGGGTTGCTCTACTCCGTGAAGGTCAGTTGGTAGGAAGTTTCTCTTCACATAAACCAGTTCACTTCGATGATATTTCTCTTCCCACTAGGAACGAAATTGGTGTTTTATTACGACGATCAACTGAACAGTGTTACACGTGGTCCACGGAGCATCGAGGAGGGTGTTCACAAGTCTAAATTGATCATTGTTCTGTACAAGGAAATCTCTTTTCTCGTTTATCAGTGAATCTCTCGAGCCTCCGCCCTGCTTTGATCCGGCCTGTAACCACAGGGAATAAATGTTTGAACTGTGATTAAAGAGGCAAGATTCTCAAGGTGGTGATAATGCACTTTCGCTCCGTAATGATTTACCTGGGAAGGTACTCAGTAGTCAGGTGGTGTACATCACACGTTATGGAGCCTTTACAACCTTCTGACTGTGAAGGTAATCTTGATTGCAAAAGTTGAGTGGGTAAAGACGTTCTCCTTCTTGTGGGTGGTAGGGAGGGTCGGCCTCTTGCACCTGCTGCCTCTAGTCATACTCTCAGCTGCAGCAAGATGTCAGTGTTGTCTGCTACAAGAACTGTTTATTTATTTATTTAATCATCTGTGTGACGAGAATGCTTGACAGATCCATGCACAAGGAAGAGGCGGCAAAAGGTAAACTTCTGATTGGAGGTGCCTCGTGTTTTCCTGCCCAGCAGGGGTACTTAGGGTCCGATGTTGTATAATTGCCTAAGCCGAGTGAGACATCCTGTCAACAGCCGCTGTAAATAGTAAGTTACTAAACGGGATCTCTGAACCCATCACGTTTTATGAATGTAAAACTTAGATCAGGAGATGAGCAGCTGCTTCCTGACCTGTGTCTGTGCAGAAGTAAAGTTTTGCGCTGTTCTTGGAATTGATGAGGTATGCATATCAGACGTACATATTTACTGAGGAATAACAATTGTGTGCTCATTGTCAGTTATTCTTTGTCTTTCAGTAAGAGTCCGTTGCTTATACTGACTCGCAGATACAACTTGTCACTGTCACCAAGGTTGTGTCATCGCCTTGTGAGAGCCTCCCAGTCTGCACTCTCCCTGCCACCAGTGCCAGACACATCACCTGTAAAGTCTGGTACTGGTGGTGCCAAGAAATGCAGCGCTTGACACAGGGCAAAGATTTCTGAGAATGAAGCTTCGACTCTCTTCAGATCTCGCCACAAGGGTCGCCAGCCCTCATGGCGACGAGTCGTGTCGAGTGAGACACGTCTAAAGTGATGGCTCTGCTCCCCCTCCCGCTGCCGGCGGAGTACCAGGCAAGGAGGTATTTAAAGGAAGAAGGTTCGTGGGGCTGAGGAGCAGCCACTGTGTGTCGGCGCTGGCGTAGGTGTGGCCAGGCAGGGAGGCGTACGTTAGGGAAGAGGGAAGCTACACCCACATGCACTAACACCCCCGCACACACACCCAGCCTCCCACATAACACGGCAGCAGTACTTACACAAGAACGGCACTTCCCACGACCTGCACTCCTCAGCCTCCACACCATCCGTACTTACCCACATCCACACCACCCTAACTTGCCCACATCCACACTTAACACACACACATACACACTCACACACAGATGACTTCTCTGGGTAATGCTGGAGGAGGGAGGACTGCTGAGACAAAATTTGCATCTTGTTGATAATTGCATTAGAGCGTCGGGCCAGCGAAAACAGAGAGCATCTTGAGGAGGTGTCTAGCTAGCCTCCCGCACTCTGCTTCTTCCAGGCTGAAATGACTTGGTCTCGTGTTGAAGCTGGAGGCCTGGCTGGGAGCCGCTGATTGCCGGGTAGAGCGAGCGGCCAGCCAGGGAAGAGTTCGCTGGACAACAGGCTAGGCGTTGGTTCTCCTAATGCAGTGCTGCTTAACCCCTTGGGTACGAGCGTGCGACCCAGGAGCACGCCGGTACAACTCTAGCATGAACGTACAACCCTTGAGCACGACGGTATAACCCTTGAGTACGACAGTGCGACCCTTAGTTGTGATATCGTGACCTTTGACCTCATCTTCAAGGTTCAGGTTACAAATTACAAGAAGGGAAGGAGAAGCTGTACAGTTATACAACCAGAGAAGCAGAGATTGATACCGTACATGAGTGGTGTTGTCGCTGTTGGATACAGGAGGTTGTGGCGAGGGAAGGTAGAGGAGGAAGGCGTGTGTGTGTGTGTGTGTGTATGTGTGTGTGTGTAGAGGCATGTGCCGTGGGGTGGAAATGGGGGAGGGCTCATGGCCTGCGTAGGCGCACAGGAAAAGCGTCACCTGTCAGTGACAAACGTCCTGTGACGTTATGAAAGAGACCACACGGACTCGGAATGACTACAGTAATTCTGGACTTTCCATTCATGATGTAGTTAGTAATTAACATGGTAAGAGAGCTGCTCACAAGAACTGAACATCAATTGATTTAGTTCCGTATCAAGATTTGTGGTAGACGAACGACCAACGGGTGATTATTGTGGTACATCCTGAACATCTCTCAGCAACCATCGGTCCGCCACCGTTCGCGCCCACCCACGAATCCCCTGCCCACCACCACCACCGTCCCACTGGCGAGGAGTCGTCACCTGCCGCCCTCCCTCCCTCCCTCCCTCTTCCTCCTTCCTCCGCCTAGTTCTCCCCAGGAGTGGCCATTTGTCATCTGTTTTTACACCAGCGTCACCCCGTGGAGGCCCCGCCAGGAGGTGCCATCATCGCCCCTTGGCGGTCACGGTAGCATTCATCTTCTAGGGGCCCCACCGGGAGGTACTACAAGGGGCCCCACTAGGAGGTACTATAATGGCCCTTAGGAGGCAGGAGGTACCATCAGGGGCCCTGGATGGTCTTCATCGTATAGGGATTTCGGCAGGAGGTATCAGAAGGGTCTCTAGATGGTCACAACTGTCACTACATGTAAAGACACGTCAAGAGCTTCTCTATAGGTCCCTAAGTGGTCTCAGCAACGCTTTTCTTTAGGGAGGTCCGCCGGGAGCGGAGCCACATCAGCTCCCTTTCGAGACCCCACTAGCACGTGCTGTTAGCGCCCCTCGAGGACCACATGACACAGTGGCAGTACACCTACAGTGATAGTTACTTAGACCTCTTTGTGCCCCGCCTTAAACAGTCAGGTATGAGTGGCATTTCCCGACGTCGCTATGGAGTCACAGGGACACTTGATGCCAGCCATGTATAGTGCTGAGTTAATGTACCTCTACGTGGTGACTGTTACATTGTTAGGTTATTAGGGTTTACGGATAACATGCCGTAATCAGGTAGGTTAGATTCTGTCATGGTGTTCGAGATGTTGGATTATTATCAGCTCGTGATGAGGTTGGTCTGTCGCAATCGTGAGGATTTCGTTGGCTGGACGTCGACAGCTTTGACGCAGTTCTCTACCGTCTCCCCTGCCCTTTCGTCTCTTTGTCTTCCTTCTTCCTCTCCCTCAGCTGTCTCACTGCCTCATTTCTGTCTAATGTTCTGGTGCGGTGTGGTGTGTGTGTGTGTGTGTGTGTATATGTGTGTGTGATGGGACAACTGCTTCAGGAGCCTGGCCTGCAGGGTGAGGACTGTGCTAGGGGCATTGTGGCTAACGTTAGGAAACATATCAGGAAGAAGAGCGGGAATCAAAGTGGGTCACTGTGGCTGGTAAGGGGATTGGAGAATGTACAGCTCTCTCGGGTGTAAAGGGTGGGGGGGATGATAGATTAGGTAAGGGGAGGGGAGGAAGCTGGACCAAGTGAAAGTGCGAAGGAAGTGAGAGGCAGGAAGAGGGACATTACGGGAGGGAGAGCTGGAGCACATGTTCCATCACCAGGTGAGGGGATGCGACAGGCTGAGGCATAGGGAGCGGATGAGAAAGGAGCCTGAGACTCGAGTATATCCGCTGTAGGGAGGCCCAGACTGAGGAGTTTCCATAGAGAGACACGACCATCCACCACCGAGAGGGACACACGATATATGAAAGTTGTAAATGAAGCTCAGAGTCCCAGAGAGTCAGTGGGTCTGGAGGATCCTCGTCGCCTGACGTGTAATGAAGTCCTAGACTCCGTTCACCTCCCTCAGGACCCCTGGCGTCAGGACGGCGGTAAGTTCTGACGCGGAGTTGTGTGCAGCATCTGACCTATGAATACTGATGTGTCCCTCATCCTGATGGTGTGCTGGATGGCACCTGGTGGTGGTGGTGTCGTTGGTGGCACCTAAGGTATGATGTCTGCCACATCAGTAGTCTTAGCTCCCTACCACGTGCTGCAGATGACCGTGTCATTGTGACAGTCGTGTGGTGACAGGCCCGGGTGTTAGGATGGTTGTAAGGACTATGTGATTAATGGCAAAGCATAGGATTCGCGTCATTCTTAGCCCACTGGAGTCTGACAAAGACCCTTTGTGACCTCTGTAATCCTTTTGCGCTACCACTCACAGGATGAACATGGGGTGAACAATGAACTTGCCAGGGATTCCGGCACGAATCATAGTTAGCATCACCGCTGGCATTGCCATGTGTCACATCATCGTCAAGGTGTGTCACAGCAACATAGCCAAGGAGAGTACTGTGTTACAATGCATTTGTGTCAACATTCTTGAAGAAATAAGACAGGTTTATGACCACCAACCTTAGAGATGCACTCAGTATACTTCATGCAAACTTACAACTTTAAAAGGTAACTGCTTGCATGGTTCTGAGCCTGCTTGCAGGTTTAAAGTATTTCTAAGCAACTTTAGGTTTTATGTAAGCAAAAAAAAAATGTCCAAATTTCTTTTCGTAATCACAACAAATGAACATCCTCGTAAAAACAAGATACTGTAACACTCCACAGTTTCTAACGTAACGTTATTCATTCTTGAAAAAAGAAATTTAAAAAAAAAAGAAATGATAATAATACGATTATGGAATCCACACAGCATAATACGTCACGGGTGAGGCATCCGCCTTTATGACCCACACAAAAGATATTGAATAGATGTAAACCTGAGTAATAAAACCTTAAGGAGTGAAGAGAGGAGGGTAGGACTCGAGCTGGGTTGATTATGTGCACTTGGCGGGCTGACTTGAAACCCCCAGGTTTACACGTGGAGGACTGAGGGCTGGGATGAAGCCCTTAGGCTCTTAAACATTTGTAATTACTTTAGCAGTATCCTGAGGCTGGAGTATTGTCTCGGTGGCTCCAGTTGCGTCCATTACTGGGCGACAGTTGTATTTACTCTTTGACCGAGATATTCCTAATGTATGCTGGATATCCTTTAATTAGTAAGGAGGAGCTTAGCTCACGTCGCCTGTGTGGAGGGCTTTTTGGAATGGGTTGGTAGAGCGAGGGGGTTCGTCCCTGTGAGTGGTAATGACACTGACATACGTTTTACGCACTGTGGTTTACATACGTATCTTAAAGGTGTTTCGCAGACACACACACACACACACTCGATAACTCACACACACGCACACGATGACAATTGAGACGGCAGGGGCTCCTAACAATCAACCAGCTGCCGTGCTCACAAAGTTACCCCAAATAAAACCATTCCCTGTGCCTGTCCCTCCCTCGCACGCTGGAGTTACATTTATATAATTAAGTTTGCTACGTCGTTTCTGGAAAAGCAGCTGTGCTGTGTGGTGGAAGGCTTCTGCCGAAAATGTTGGAATAAAGGTTGTCATTAACATACGTAGAATTAAGGGTTATTCACCATTAACATACATGGAAATAAGGGTTAATTATTATCAACACACGTTGAATGATGATTATGATTATCATTAACATCATTCCAGGGGAAGCAGTTGCAAATCCTTCAAAGGCTGTGCCTGGTGTCTCCTCGAGAGGGACCTCCTTTTGAGAGTTGTATGAATGTGTCCAGCTCCGTACTGGTTGTGATGATGATGTGGATGGTGTATGTTTCCCTTTGTTAATGGTTCTCTTGTTGTAGACGAGCCCTTGGGTCTAACAAACCGTTAAAAACCATTAGTATCAGACTGTTGTAGACGAGCCCTGGTCTAACAGGCCGTTGTAGAATAGCCTTTATTATCAACAGACCGTTGTATTTATCTAGTTGAAAGTGAATGAATGAATTATCAGCCAGTAACTCGGCTCATAGAAGGATAAGTTGATGATAAACAAATCGTGGTGTTGCCTGAGAATCTCTGGCGTACGTCGAGCGGTACGCGGAGCAGCTCCTCTGGTCCCCTGATCCACCGCTAAGGCCGCTCCCCCCCTCCCTCCTCCCGGCCGACGAGGGAAAAAATAGGACAAAAACTGGTGGTCTGAGGGGAGGGAAGCTGGGTCTGATCTAGAGGGAGCATGATTATGTTAGAGATGCGTAGGAAAGATATGGAAACCATCGGCTGGTGAAGTAGTTCTCTCATGGGACTGTTGGAGATTCTGCTGAAAGTCTTTTCCTTAAGGAACTTTTCCCGGGTCAGCGACGCCTTAGTAGAGTCTAGGAACACCCTATGGTGTTGCTTTCTTTTGGAGATCCGGAGGTGCTCCTCTTGGGCTGACGTCGTCTGTATAGGGCTTAGGAAGACCTGTGTATGTAGCCTCGGATGTTGTCTATTCTAGGACAAGGAGATGGGTGGGTGGACCTCGACAAT
Source organism: Panulirus argus (assembly GCA_038088735.1). NCBI lineage: Eukaryota > Metazoa > Arthropoda > Malacostraca > Decapoda > Palinuridae > Panulirus > Panulirus argus. The sequence continues at coordinate 1,915 of JAYMFT010235958.1, read as the reverse complement.
GAAGAGGGAAATGGGGGAGGGAGGAAGGAGGGATGTGCGAGTGTGAGAATGGTAAGGAGTTTGGGTTTCGACCTCGAGGAGGAACGAGGTCAGAGGCGGGTGGTGGGGATGTCAGCAGGGGGTCACATCCCGGTTGTCCACGTCGAGCCCGTCTCAGGGTCAGGGGTTACAGCCTTGCCTCACAACGCCATCCTCTTTTTGCTGTTGTTGTGACAACATATATCTCTCAGCTTATTTATCTTGTGGGTCAATTCGTGGTTGGTATCATCTTCCCTAACCCTTGACTACCACACTTCCATCTTTCCTCCTCTCCTCATTAGTTCTATTCCCTTCCCGGCTCTTTCCCTTCTCTCCTCCCACTTCCATTACCCTCCCCATCACCCTCCTATCGGTTCTCTTCCAGTGAACCTTGATTATATCGTAATGTACCTTTCTGTATGGATACCTCATGGCCAGGGAAACGATGCAGGGAACTTCTAAGGATGTTTGTTAAGCTCGGTCGTCCCTTGGATCCCTGCAGCAGGCGCGGGTGAGGCGGTCATACATGGACCTGCAAGTGTACTTATGTCACTACAAGTGTACTAATGGTACTGTAAGCACACATAATCAGAGGACGGACTTGGTGAATATACAGAAAGTGGTTCATATTCCGCTTCTAGCTTCTGTTAGGGATTATCCTATTTAGTCATTCGAATTTCTCAGTTCTGTTAAGCAGAAATTTAAGGACTCTGCTTCCGTGCATCACGATTGATTTCTTGATTTATGCCGGTGATCTCTTTCTACATGTACAGTCCAGTGGGCAGACTTTGAGTGAATACAACAGTTCCCAGTATAACAGGTTCCTGAACGAGTAAGATCTTAAACCATCATCGATTTCAACACTCTTTCTAGCAGCGATTTCATCTTCCTTAAACGGTGAGTTTACCACGGGAGTTGCCGGGAGCCTTTACATTGGTGCCATGAGTTTTTACTGCTCGTTTTGATGGTGTTCAAGATCCATTCTGTCGTCTTCGCTGCTGGAGTGACAGTCATATTTATTCTTTTCTGCTCGCCAAAGGCTCTGTCATGGGACATGGTTATCTAGCTTCAAGTGTTTGTCGTTTATTTGACTCTGTCTTGTATCTGTTCCGGTATTCATATATTCATTCCTTTCGTGTCGCTGATTGCATTAGATTTCCATGCTGACTTCGTCATCGGCAGCAAACTGTGATACGAACATGTAGATCGTGCTCATACTTTTGCTGGATATAAAAAGAAGGAAGAGAGCAAGCTCCGTGCCTTGAGGGAACCTCTCATGTTACAGAAGCGGATCGTATCATCTGATCCACTTCAGTGTGCTTGAGATCTGCTGGTTATGAAGGTGTAGATCCACCTGTTTCAGCAGCAGAGCTTTTTATGTGTACGTATAGTGGCTTCAGAATGCAGAGCATGGCGTTTGAAGTTCTTACACAGGTAACAGCCGAAATATGAACATTTCACGTATGAACAAGGCTTTTTTTTTTTTTTTTTTTTTTTTTTTTTTTTTTTTTTTTTTTTTTACTAATGGCTCTGAAAAGCAGTTTTGTAGTATTTGTGTGTTCTTTCTAATCCCCTTGACCGAGTGAATAGCGGTCATAAGTAAATGTTTAATGCTATGGAATGCTAGTGTTTCTCCTTGTGTATCTTGGAACACCCAACCATATATATTTCCTAATTATATGTATATATTTCTCAATCCTTCAGTACCCTTCCACCATGGCAGTCCTGGCATTATGCATGTTGTTCCACTGCCCATCATCCTCGCTGTAGCCTCCAGTTGAAAACCTTTGATGATCTCACGTGATGGACATCGTGTGGTGTTGGTGGCGGCACCCCCCCCCCAATCTTCCTCACACACACACACACACACACACACACACACACACACACACACACA
>JAYMFT010235947.1:0-11120 GCA_038088735.1 Panulirus argus | reverse complement strand
TATATATATATATATATATATATATATATATATATATATATATATATATATATATATATATATATATATATAGGGTATTTGGTCAGGGTGGTATGAGAAGTGAAAGAGTTATGGAGAGAGGTTTGGTGAAGACAAAAGAGGTAGTAAAAATCTTACAAAGAATAAAATGTGGCAAGGCTGCTGGAGTGGATGGTATATGCAGTGGATTTATAACGTAAGGTGGTGACTGTGTTGTTGTTTGGTTGATAAGGATTTTCAATGTATGCATGGATATTGGTGAGGTGACTGAGGACTGGCAGAATGCATGTTTAGTGCCTATGTCTAAAGGCGATGGGGATAAAGGAGTGTTCAAACAGAAGAGGCATAAGTTTGCTGAGTGTGCTTGGTAAGTTGCACAAGAGCAGTGACTGAGAGGGTGAAGGCATGTACTGAGGATCAAATTGGGGAGGAAGAGTGTGGTTTTAGAAGCAGCAGATGTGTGGCTTAGGGGTTTGCTTTAAAAAATGTGTGAGAAATACTTAAGAGAAACAGATGGACTTGCATGTGGCATATATGGATCTGGAGAAAGCACAATAGGGTTGACAAGAGATGCCTTGTGGAGGGTCTTAAGAATATACGGTGTGGGAGAACAGCTGCTAGAAGCAGTGCAAGGTTTTTAAAAAGGGTGAAAGGCATGTGTATGAATACAAAAAGAGGCGAGTGAATGGTTTCAAATGAAGGTTGGTCAAAGGTTGGTCTGGGGCAGCGGTGTGTGATGTCACCATGGCTATTTAATCTTTTTATGGATAGGGTGGTGAGGCAGGTAAATTTGAGAGTCTTGGAGAGGGGCGAGGATTAAGTCTATGTGGGACAAGATTGGTCTGGGAAGTGAGGCGGTTGTTTATTGATGATACAGAACTGGTGGTAGATTCGAGTGAGAAACTGCAGAAGGGTGATTGAGTTTGGAAGTGTGTGAAGGGAGGAATATGTGAGTAAATGAGAATAAAAGCAATGTTATTGGGTTTAGCAAGGTTGAGGGACAGGTTAGTTTGGGTTTGAGTTTGAATGGAGAAAATTCTGAAGAAGAAAAGTGTTTTAGATACCTGGGAGTGGATATGGCAGCAAATGGAACCATTAAAGCCAAAGTGAGTCATTGGGTGGGTGAGGGGGCAAAGGTTCTGGAAACACTGAAGAATGCCTGTAAAAAGAGAAGGCTATCTGGAAGGGCAAAAATAGGTGTTTGAAGGAATAATGGTCCAACAATATTATGTGCATGCGAGTCATGGGCTATAGATAGGGTTATGCGGAAGAGGGTGAATGTGTTGAAAATGAAATGCTTGAAGACAATATAAGGTTTGAAGTGGTTTGGTGGAGTATCTAGGTAATGAACAGGTAAGGATATGTGTGATGATAAAAAGAGTGTGGTTGAGTGAGCTGAAGAGGGTATGCTGAATGGTCTGGACATATGGAGAGAATGAGTGAGGTAAAGGTTGACAAAGAGGATATATATCAGAAGTGGAGGGAACAAGGAAAACAGGGAGACCAAATTGGGGATGGAAGGATGGAGTGGAAAAGATTTTGAGCAATTAGGGTGTGAACATGCAAGAGAGTTAAGGCATTCAAGGGATAGAGTGAACAGGTACGACATGGTATACTGGGTTCAACATGCTATCGATGGACAGACCCAGGGCATATGAAGCATCTGGGGTAAACCATGGAAAGGTCAGTAGGGCCTGGCTGTGGATTGGGAGTTGTGGTTTCAGTACATAACCCGTGACAGCTAGAGAATGGATGTGAGTAAATGTGGTCTGTTCCTGACACTACCTTGCTAACATCGGAAATGACGATCAGGTATGAAAAGAATATGAATTTTCTCAAATGTTTTCTTCTCCAACAAACATTATTACCATCATCGTCATTACTATCATGATTATTCTATTAATTCATGATTAATTGCCATTTTCCATGGAAAGGCTGCATTCACTCATAACCATTCTCTAGCTGTCATGTGCAAATGCACTAAAACTACAGACTCCTATCGACAGCCAGGCCCCCAGAGAACTTTCCATGGTTTCTCATCTACCTTACACATCCTGGTTCAGTCCACTGACACCAAGGTGACCCCTGTATATCATATTCCAATTCTTTCTATCCCATGCACTTCTTTCATCCTCCTGCATGTTCAGGCCCCAATGGCTCTAATCACTCAAATCTTTTTAACACCATCCTTCCATCTCCAACTAAGTCTACCTCTTCTTCTTCAAAGAAGAAGAGGTAGACTTAGTTGGAGATGGAGGGATGGTGTTAAAAGGATTTTGAGTGATTAGAGCCATTGGGGCCTGAACATGCAGGAGGAAAAAAGGAGCGCATGAGATAAAAAGAATTGGAATGTGATATACAGGGGTCACCGTGGTGTCAGTGGACTGAACCAGGACGTGTAAGGTAGCTGAGAAACCATGGAAAGTTCTCTGGGAGCCTGGCTGTCGATAGGAGTCTTAGTTTTAGTGCATTTGCACATGACAGCTAGAGAATGGTTAAGAGTGAATGCAGCCTTTCTGTGGAAAATGTCAATTAATCACGAATTAATAGAATAATCATGATAATAATGATGATAATGATAATAATGTTTGGTGGAGCAAAAAAAACATTTGAGAAAATTCATATTCTTTTCATACCCCTCCACTTTTGACACAAATATCCTATTTGTCAACTTCTCTCACTCATTCTCTCCATATGTCCAAACAATTTCAGTATAACCTCTTCAGCTCTCTCAACCAAACCATTTCTATTACCACACCTTTTACTTACCTTTTTCTTACACGCTTGATCAAACCACCTCAGCGCACATTCTGTTCTCAAACATCTTTTCCAACACATTCACCCTCATCCAAACTTCCTCATCTATAGCCCATGCCTAACATCCATACAACAGTGTTGGTACGACTATACCTTTAACCATCCATTTTCATCCCTCCCAGATAACTACCTATCTTTTCACACATTTTCTAATGCTCTTAGAACCTAACCCATCCTATCATTTTCATATCACTATTATCATTTTATAGTCATTACTATCAGGTGGAAGCCCATTATAACAATGTATTAGAATCCAGTTTCTAATGAACTTCTAGGACCCCATCAAATTTAGTTTGGGATCTAACAGAAAAAGTCCATGAAATTCTATTACACTGCAACTTTAGCTGTGTAGGGGTGGACCCATCGGAATGAGTTCTGGATGCAACAGAATCCTCCATTAGTTCCTGATCTCAGTCTGGGATGCTGGGCATCAGAACATGCATTATCGTGTAGTATGTCATTTCAGTTCATGTCTTTCTACTGTTCAGTCATATACCATACAATGTCCTTGCATACTTAATGTTAATAAAATATGATAATTATAATTATAATAAATTACATAATTTTGATATTAGCTTTACACTAATCTCACAAGAACAATAATAGTTTTTGTAACTTTAAACCAACAAAGATTAATTTTCTTTACAGCGCAGTAAAATTTCATGATTTTGAAAAAGACCTAACCTGATAACTGCCAGCTAATCTGAGACATGTGCAAGCTTTGCCAAGACATAAACAAATCCAGTGTCTGAGTTCTCTTGCATTTGCAGTGTTTTCTGAGGTACAAAAGGTCTATCTGGTCTTTATTTTTCTGTACATCATAGCAGATAGGAGTTGTATTAGTCGTGCATGTGTCACAAGCTCCAAAGACACCTCAGCATTGCTGAAAAGTTAAAAGTAATAGAGTGGTTGCTTCATGCAGTGCTTTGGGTTAAGTAACAGCACATTGCTAACATTATTAAGCCCAAGGGCAAAACAAAGAAATATATGCTTATGTGAAGGACAATGGCCCCTCCCCTTCTGAACAAAACTTATTAGGAAGGGCAAGCACTGGCAAGTGCAGCTTTCACTTCCAGTCTCCTTACCCACCTTCAAGACATTGACTCCTGTTTCTGACAATGAGGTAATTCATTTGGTTCCTGATCCACCCCAGAGGCTATTTCCATCTGACACAGAGTATCCTTTACTACTCACTGTACATCTCCAGCCCCAGGGGTGACTTACAGAACACCACACCAGAATCCGAACAAGCTAAATTTATAGTCCACTTATTAAGATGAAAATTCCTAGAGATGGAAAAATTTGGAATGATGTGGAGTTGGGCAGAAAACTGACTGCCTTCCCACCTAATAGTCCATTACTTCAGGATTTCTTAGTATCATTTTCATTGTTATTATTCTTTTTCATTATTAATATTATTATTCTTTTTCATTTTTAACATTATTATTATTCTTTTTCATTATTATCATTCTTACCATTTTTTTTCATAATTATTATTACAATAATCCCTCAACCATTCCAATAAAATGGGATTTCACTGTATCTTTATCGTCATCATAAATTCTGTATTATCATTATAATTGCTTTTGTCTTTACTATTACTATCATTATTTATCCCTAAGGTAGGGGAGAAAGAATTCTACCTCCATATTCCCTGCATGTCATAGAAGGTGACAAAAGGAGGCAGGAATGGGGGTTGGAAACCCTCCCCTTCACATATTTCAATTTCAAAACGAGGAAACAGAAGGAGTCAAGTGGGGACTGCTCATCCTCCTCGAAGGATCAGATTAGGGTGTCTGAATGTGTGTGGATGTAACCAAGATGAGAATAAAGATGAGGAAAGAAACCCGGGTGTTCTGGCTCTGAATGAAACGATGCTCTTGGGTAAAGGGGAAGAATGGCTTGGAAACATCTTGGGAGTAAAGTTAGGGGTTGGTAAGGAAGGAGTTGTGGGAGTGTGTGATAACAGTGAAAGAAAGTAAATTCTACATTGATGTGGGTAAAACCGAAAGTGGATAGCGAGAGAGGGGTGATTATATTGGTGCTTATGCACGTGGTCATGAGAAGAAAGATCATCATAGGCAAGTGTTTTGGGAGCAGCTGAGTGAGTGTGTCAGCAGTCTTGGTGCATGAGACCAGGTATTAGTGATGGGTGATTTGAATGCAAAGGTGAGTAATGTAACAGTTGAGGATACAATAGGTATGCACAGGGTATTCAGTGTTGTGAATGGAAATGGTGAAGAGCATGTGGAGTTGTGAGCTGAAAAATGACTGATGATTGGGAATAATTGGTTTAAATAGATTGAAATACACAAGTATACTTTTGTGAGTACGAGAGAAGGTCAAGGGCATTACTAAATTACGAAAAAGAGAGACTTTGGATGTAAATGTGCTGAGAGGGGGTGCAGGTGGGATGTCTGATCACTACCTTGTGGAAGCGAAGGTGAAGATTTGTAGAGGTTTTCAAAAAAATAAGAGAGAATGTATGGAGGAGAGTTGCGAGAGTAAATGAGCTTGGAAAGAAGACTTGTGTGAAGAAATGCCAGGGGAAATTGAGTGTAGAATGGCAAAAGGTGAGAGCAAATGAAGTGAGGGGAATGGGTGAGGAATGGGATGTATTTAGGGAAGTAGTGGTCGCATGTGCAAGAGATGCATGTGGCATGAGAAAGGTGGGAGTTGGGCAGATTAGAAAGGGTAGTGAGTGATGGGATGAAGAGTTAAAACTGCTAGTGAAAGAGAAATAGAGGTGTTTGAATGGTACTTACAAGAATGGAGTGCAAATGACTAGGAAATGTATAAGAGAAACTGGCAGGAGGTCAAGAGGAAGGGGCAAGGGTTGAAAAAGAGGGGCAAATAAGAATTGGGGGTGAGAGAGTATCATTAAACTTTAGGGAGAATAAGATGTTTTGGAGAGATGAAAATAATGTGCAAAAGACAAGAGAACAAATAGGAACATCGGTGAAGGGGGCAAGGGAGGAAAGTGATATCAGGTAGTGATTGAGTGAGGAAGAGATGGAGTGAGTATTCTGAATAACAACTGAATGTTTTTGATGATAGTTTGGCAGATGTAGGGTGTTCTGGTCAGGGTGGTGTGTGAAGTGAGAGCAACAAGGAGGGTGGTTTGGTGAAGAGAGAAAAGGTGAGTGTTTAAACAACAGAGGCATAAGTTTAATGAGTATACCAGGAATATTGTATGGGAGGGTACTGACTGAAAGGGTAAAGGCATGTACAGAGCAACAGAAGGGGGAGTAGCGGTGTGATTTCAGAAGTGTTAGAGGATGTGTGGATCAGGTGTCTGCTTTGAAGACTGTATGTGAGAAATACTTAGAAAAACAGATGGATTTGTGTGTGGCATTTTTGGATCTGGAGAAGGCATATGATAGGGATAATAAAGATACTTTGTGGAAGGTATTGAGAATAGACAGTTTGGGAGGTAAGCTACTAGAAGCAGTGAGAAGTATTTATTGAGGATGTAAGGAGTGTGTATGAGAAGAGAGTGATTGGTTCCCAGTGAAGGTCAGTCTGTGGCAGAGGTGTATGATGTCACCATGGTTGTTTAATTTGTTTATGGATGGGGTGGTTAGGGAGGTAAATGCAAGGGCATGTAAAATGTCTGGGATAAACAATAGAAAGGTCTGTGGGGCCTGGATGTGGATAGAGAGCTTTGGTTCTGGTTCATTACACATGACAGCTAGAGAATGAGTGTGAGTAGATGTGGCCTTTCTTCGTCCATTTCATAGCACTACCCCACTAATGCAAGGAGTGGCGATGTTGTTTCCTGTGGGGCGGGCTGGTGCAAGAAATGGATGAAGGCAAATAAGTATGAATATGTATACGTATAAGTATGTGTATGTATACATATACAGTATATATGTATATGTATGTATATATATGTTTATGTGTGTATATGGACAGATTAGGAAGGGTAGTGAGTGGTGGGATGCAGAAGTCAAGTCGTTAGTGAAAGAGAAAAGAGAGGCGTTTGGACGATACTTACAAGGATGGAGTGCAAATGATGGAGATGTATAAGAAAAAACAGCAGGAGGTCAAGGGGAAGGTGCAAAGGTTGAAAAAGAGGGCAAATGGGAGTGGTGGTGAGAGGGTATCATTACACTTTAGAGAGAATAAAAAGATGCTTTGGAAGGAGGTATATAATGTGCATAAGACAAGAGAACTAATGGGAACATAGGTGAAGGGGGCAAGAGGGGAAGTGATGGAGTGAGTATTTAGAAGGATTGTTGAATGTGTTTGATGATACAGTCACAGATGTAGGGTGTATTGGTCGGGGTGGGGTGCAAGCCATGTGGAAGATGAAATCTGGCAAGGAGGCAGGATTGGATGGTTTTGCAGTTGAACTTGTCAAGAAAAGGGGTGACTGTATTGTTGACTGGCTGGTAAGAATATTTAATGTATGTAGGGTCATGGTGAAGTGCCTGAGGATTGGTGGAATGCATTTATAGTGCCATTGTACAAAGGCAAAGGGGATAAAGGTGAGTGTTCAAACTATAGAGGTATAAGTTAGCTGAGTATTCCTGGAAAATTGTATGGCAGGGTATTGATTGAGAGAGTGAAGGCATGTACAGAGCATCAGATTGAGGAGAAGCAGTGTGGTTTTAGAAGAGGTAGAGGATGCGTGGATTAGGTGTTTGCTTTGAAGAATGTATGTAAGAAATACTTAAAAAAACAGATAGATTTGTATGTAGCATTTATGGATCTGGAAAAGGTATATGATAAAGTTAACAGAGAGGCTTTGTGGAAGGTCTTAAGAATATATGGTGTGGGAGGTAAACTGCTGGAAATAGTGAGAAGTTTTTATCATGGGTGTAAGGCATGTGTAAAAGTAGGAAAAGAAGAGAGTAATTAGTTCCCACTGAAGGAGGTCTGTGGCAAGGGTGTGTGATGTCCCAATGGTTGTTTAATCTGTTTATGGATGGGGTGGTTAGGGAGGTAAATGCAAGAGTTTTGGAGAGAGGGGCAAGTATACAGTCTGTTGGGGATGAGAGGGCCTGGGAAGTGAGTCAGTTGTTGTTTGCCAATGATACAGCACTGGTTGCTGATTCGAGTGAGAAACTGCAGAAGTTGGTGACTGAGGTAGGAAGAGTGTGTGAAAGGAGAAAGTTGAGAGTAGATGTAAATAAAAGCAAGGTTATTAGGTTCAGCAGGGTTAAGGATAAGTTAGTTGGGATATAAGTCTGAATGGAGAAAAATTGGAGGAAGTGAAGTGTATAGATATCTGGGAGTGGACTTGGCAGCAAATGGCGCCATGGAAGCAGAAGTGAGTCATAGGGTGAGGGAGGGGGCAAAAGTTCTGGGAGCGATGAAGAGTGTGTGGAAAGAGAGAACGTTATCTCAGAGAGCAAATATATGTACGTTTGAAGGAATTTTAGTTCTGTCTATCTATCTATATCTCTGATGCCCATTCCCTCTGGGAACGCCCATCAAGGGGTGGCCATGGCAAAATAGTGTCCACTTATCCTTGTCCTTATATGCTTCCCTCACTTACACCATTCCACACATTCTTCCTCTGTTTCTCTCCCTCCAGTATTCCTCTACCCTATTTGCCCATGTCACAGGTGGTCTACAACTCACATTAACCCCTTTAATTGTGCCATCATATACTCTCCTTGTAAACTTCCAGTGTTGCATCCTTTCCGTATTCCCAAACCACCACAAAGTATTACATTTCACCCATTCTACCACTCCAGAATTCACTCCCTTTGCATTCCTTGCCATACCCCATCTCTCACACACCCTTTAATTTCTTTCTTCATTTCATCTAGTCACACCACATGCTCTTTTCAAATAGCTCATTTCCACTGCCTGGATTCTTGACATCTGTGTCTAATTCCACATCCATGTCTCGGCTGCATAGATCAGGGTTGGGAGGACTATACATTCCCTTATTTCTCCCTTCACTTCCATACTTACACCTCTACCCTTCATTATTCTGTTAAGGGACCCAGTGACTCCTCTACCATGTACTGCTATATCCCTTAACTCCTTCCATATCATCACAATTTCCCTGATACAGCTCCCAGATACTTAGATTCCCTAACTTCCTCCAGTCTTTTCCCACTATATCCACAGTACAATTTAGTACACTTTTTTCTTTCACTCTATATAGCAGTTCCAACAATATTATATGGTTGCAAGGCATGGACTGTAGTTAGGGTTGTGTGGAGGAGGGTAGATGTGTTGGAAATGAAATGTTCAACAACAATATGTGGTGTGAGGTGGTTTGACTAAGTAAGTAATATAAGGGTAAGAGAGATGTGGTAATAAGAAGAGTGTGACTGAGAGAGCAGAAGAGAATGTGCTGAAATGTTTGGACTTTTGGAGAGAATGAATGAGGAAAGGTTGACAAAGAGGATATATTTGTCAGAAGTGGAGGAAACAAGGAGAACTGGATGAATAAATTGGAGATGGAAGGATGGAGTGAAAACGATTGTAAGCGATCGGGGCCTGAACATGCAGAAGGATGAAAGGTGTGAAAAGAATAGAGCGAATCGGAATGATGTGATGTACTGGGATTGACATGCTGTCAGTAGACTGAACCAAGGCAAGTGAAATGTCCGAAGTAAACCATGGAAAAGTCTGTCGGGCCTGGATGTGGATAGGGAGCTGTGGTTTCGGTTCATTACACATGATGGCTAGAGAATGAGTGTGAGCGGATATTGCCTTTCTTCATCTGTTTCTTGACACTACTTCACTGAGGCTAGCACCAGTAATGGATGAAGATGAGCAAATATGAGTATATGCATGTCCATAAATGTATATGTATGAGTATGTATGTATGTTATTTTTTATTTATTATACTTGATCATCGCTTCCTGCATTAGCAAGGAAGCATCAGGAAACAGAGGAAGAAAGACACATGCGCTCATATACACACATATATACATACACACACATACACATACATATATATACATATACAAGTCGACATATACGTATATACATTCATTTACATACACATACACATACATATTCTTATATACATTCATATACATACACATATACATATATATACATATATACACATGTACATATTCATACTTGCTTACCCTCATCCATTCCCTGTGCCGACACTCCACCCTTCAGGAAACGGCATTGCCAACACCTGCATCAGCAAGGCAGCACCAGGAAACAGAGGAATAAAGGCCACATCTGCTCACATTCATTCTCTAGCCATCATGTGTAATTTATCGAAACCAAAGCTCCTTATCCACATACAAACCCCACAGACCTTTCCATGGTTTACCTCAGACATTTCACAAGCCCTGGTTCAATCCACTGACAGCATGTTGACCTCATTATACCACATCATTCCAATTTACTCTATTCTGTACACACCTTTCACTCTCCTTCATGTTCAGGCCCAAGTCACTCAAAATATTTTCCACTCCATAATTCCACTTATAATTTAGTCTCCCACTTCCCCTTGTTCCCTCCACCTCTGACACATATGTCCTCTTTGTCAACCTTTCATCACTTATTTGTTCCATATGTCCAAACCATTTCAGTACTTCCTCTGCTGCTCTCTCAACCATACTTTTCTTATTACCACACATCTCTCTTATCCTTACATTACTTACTCAATCAAACCATCTCACACCACATACTGTCCTTAAACATTTCATTTCCAACACATCCACACTCCTCAGTACAACTCTTATCTATAGCCCATGCCTCACAATCCTATAATATTGCTGGAACTATTATTCCTTCAAACATAACCATTTTTGCTCTCCGAGATAATGTTCTCTCTTTCCACACATTCTTCATCACTTCTAGAACCTTCGCCCCCTCCCTCACCCTTTGACTCACTTCCGCTTCCATGGTTCCAATTGCTGCCAAGTCCACTCCCAGATATCTAAAACACTTCACTTCCTCTAATTTTTCTCCATTCAAACTCACATCCCAGCTAACTTGTCCATCAACCCTACTGAACCTAATAACCTTGCTCTCATTTACATTTACTCTCAACTTTCTACTTTCACAAACTCTTCCAAGCCCAGTCACCAGCTTCTGCAGTTTCTCACTCAAATCAACCACCAGTGCTATATCATCGGCAAATAACAATTGACTCACTTTCCAGACCCTCTGATCCCCAACAGACTACATACTCGCCCCTCTCTCCAAAATTCTTGCATTTACCTTCCTAACCACCCCATCCATAAACAAATTAAACAACCATGGGGACATCAAACACCCCTGACGCAGACCGACCTTCACTGGGAACCAGTCACTCTCTTCTTTTCCTACTCGTACACATGCCTTACACC
>JAYMFT010235926.1:0-11120 GCA_038088735.1 Panulirus argus | reverse complement strand
CGTTAACGAGGAAAATATGGAAATGAGAATTAGAATGGTAGAGACTGTTCGGCAAAAGGACTCACTGTCTTATGCTTTAATGATATCATTCCTATATTAAGACCTATGAAAATAAAAAAAAAAATCTGCAATATATGGCATACTATGGAGAAACTGAGATCAGATAAACAATGGATGAATTTGATGAATAATACCAAGGCCTCAAGCACTTCTTGCGATGTGTATTAATGTAAAATCAAGGAAATATAAGAAAGGTCTGGATCTACTGTTCATAAGGAAGGGATTCCTCGTTGAAAAAGACACGAACAAATCCAACAATCTTGTTACCAAGAAGAGCAATAGGAACTACGAAGGTGGAGGACAAGAAAATCTACAACAAATCCCGCAATCAAAATGAAAAGAAACAGCAAAAATGTTAGGTTGGCAATAAGCAAATATTTCAAAGAAGGCTTTGGACAGTATGTCAAAGGTACAAGCAACTCGTATGTGAATGCCTATAATCCGACGTATGAGAATTATTATTTTTTTTTTTGCCGCTTTATAGTGCGAGGCAGAGAAAGTATCTTCCCGATTTATGACAAAAAGAAGTGATACATAAAAGTCGACAATCTTAATTCAGCATAATCACATTCTTCAGATTAAGGAAACTGACTTGACTGTGGGTAAATCATCTGGTTAGGATGCTGTCCACCTCCAAGCTTTTAAGAGGAGTTTTTACTGTATTCACAGACAACCTTTTTCAACCTGTCATTGAGATGCCAAGATATGTCTTGGTCACTTCTCACTAGTCTGTATTACTATATAGAATGAGACCATCGAACATTTTTTGCTGTCAAATTCATTTCTGCACCCTATTAACTAACATAAAACAGCTGATCACAATGATTAAGGGAGTCGCGTTCGATGAAGGTTATATGCATTTGTAAATTGGTAACATTTTTGGTGATATAAACTTAATTAGATCAGCTGCTTTTAGAAAGGATACGGTAGTTTCACTCGTCACTTGAGTGAATCGCTTGAACAGTTAAATATACACAATATACATATTTTTTCTTTGGAGGGCATACAAAATTTGGAATCACTGTAAGATAATCGTTATAATTAAGTCTTTAGCTCGAAAGTGGAGGGGGCGATTGCTCCCCTTGTATACATTCCCTGCTTCACTTAACCTTAAAGTATCACTGCTGCAGTGACTCCTTCCGGCCCTTTCCAAGTTCTAGCACACACTGTACCTCCACAAAGTCTGCTGGCATGAACAGCTGCTCCTACTGTTTAGCCTAGGCAGTCAGCCACGGCTACTGTTGTTGGTTTGAAGACTCTCTCTTCAGGGTTCAACAGACCTCGTTCAGAGTGTCAAGCCAGACACGTCCACTCTATTAACTGTGGAAAGGACATTTTGCTAAGGTGTACTGATCTGCTAAACTTACAGCAGCAACTATGCCGACTCGAGCTACATTATCTGGTGCTTCTCCAGATTACCGGAATAGCCCGGAACTGTGTTGTAACTTAAAAAAAAAAAAGAAATTAAAAGAAAACTTTAGGAATGTGAAGCTCATGTGGTAAAATGTTATTTTTATAACCCCTTCCGGCCAAAAGCCATTCTCTCTAGTAACATACGGTCCCGGTACAACTGGTTCCAAAGTTCTCGCTTTACCAAAATGATGCACATCATTTAAATGAATGAGATCCACGCAATCATAACGAAAGACACTCACAAACTCATCTCTAAAATTCCGTTCCCGGCTCTAAAGTAGCAATACTGACAAACCTCCCAGGAACACCCGATTCCTAACTCACCTCACATAAAATACACCCATTCCTTCAACAAATATGACATAAACATATTCATTTTAATATATATATATATATATATATATATATATATATATATATATATATATATGATCCATCCTTGTTTGGTTCTTATGCGTTGTTCTCTTATTTCTAAACAATCTGACTGAAAATGGACAGTGTTTGTGGGCCCAAAATGTCTCGTGTTTTTCGAAAAAATAAAGTAAAAATGAGTACTTTACCTGATGAAGCAATACGTGTGGTTGGACAAAATGAGAAAACAACAAAAAGCTAATGTTAAAAAAAGTATAATGGTTTTCAAAAAACAATGTACCAGAAAAAATATCCTGCCTGCTTGACGATGTTCAAGATATGTTACTCGTTTTTTAAATCGTGTTCGGTTAAAATACTGTTATATTACAAAGATATTCTATTCATACTGTAGATGATATAAGACATTCACGGAAATGTAATATTATTGCTGAAATGACATACGTATTAGTGGAAAGTGGGATAAAATGATGAAAATAATTGATTTTCGCTTTCTTTCGTTGTACAAAAGATGTTACCGTAATCGCTTTTCGAATGTTAAAAAAAAAAACATTGTATTACAACGATATTCTATTCTAATTGACTTGAATAAATACTTAAATGGAAACACAATATTTTTACTGAAATTACCCGCGTTTCAGTGTAAAGTGCCGTAGTAATAAATGGTGAATAATTTACCTTCGGCAATGTTTCAGGCTCAGCAAACCTCAGTTTATAGAATGTATTTTTTTTGTTGATTTTTTTAAACGAGTTTTATATGCCATAAAATATGGTGCTTTATTACCCTAAGTTGTTGTTCCATTACCCTAAAAAACTGGTCGACCTATACACGAAGCATATCGTGAATCAATAATTTCTTGGCAAAAAGTATATACGGTATAAAGCTTCTTTATTTTAAGATGCACTAATATCTTTCTGTTTATATTTGTAGTTTTAGACACAGTACCATGTGCAACACCAGTGTAAAATTTGGCTAAACTAGAGAGAGGAGACATTGCCATGGTTCTACTGCAGGAAGAAAATGTTGTCGAGTTCTGTGACACCGCTGCAAAAGGCAGGTGATGACAATGTCCTATTAGTGCTCCTTTAAGAGGGGAGACAAGCCTGAGTCACATGGTGCTGTCATAAGTTATGGCATATGCATAACCGAAAGTTGTGTGTCTTGAGTCGATTCTAAATATAGTTAACTGGTTATTTAGGCTGAAGGCCTATGACTGCCAGAGTCACTAAGGATGTCAACATCAAGTCATAACCTCTTTCCCCATGTTTGAGATTATTCTGAGATAATAAACACACTCACTGAACGTATGGCCTCTTCACTCCATGGGCGGCGGTGCTTGGCTTATTAGGGCTGCAAGGGTCATCTAATCTAGGAAGTAGATTACGCTTCTGTTTGAGAAAGGTTGATAAAGCAATGTGTCGTCCCTAAGGTGTGAATTACTGTCGCTGGCCAGGTGCATAATGCAGGGCACTATAGCTGTAAATGAGAAGACCTAGCCATGACAATGTGAGATAAGAATTGCTACACACTTGTATATAATAATATGTAGCATTTATGGATCTGGAGAAAGCATATGATAGGGTTGATGGAGATGTCTTGTGGAAGGTGCTACAAACATGGAGTGCAAAAGGAAAGCTACTAGATGCAGTGTAGCATTTTTAACACAATAAGGTGCATATGAATAGGAAGGGAGGAGGGTCATTCGTTCCAAATTAAGGTTGATCATTGTCTTGAGGGTGTGTGATGTCATCATGGCTGTTTAATTTGTATATGGATGGGATTGTGTGAGAGGGGTATGTTTGAGTCTTTGAGAAAGGGGCAAGGACACAGTATGCTGGGGGGTGGCAGACCCTTAGAGGTGAGTAAGTTGTTTGCAGATCATTAGTTGGTGGAGGTGAGGGTGAAGGTTTGTAGAAGCTGTGAGAAAAAAGCAAATGTAGATGTACACTAGTTTCTAACTGATGTGTATGCGAGGGAGGTATTTATGGATAGGAATACATGGAGACTCTTTTGCTGTGGCCATCCTTTTGATGGGAGTTCCCAGAGGGAACGGGCATTAGATGTACAGATAGATAGATACAAATTTGGATGAAATGAAAGAAAAATTAAAGATCAGAGAATACTTCTCTTACACTTCTATTCTATATAGTACTGCTTCTGATATGAAAGTGCAGCTGAGGAAAAAAATCTTAGTTTCAGCTTCCACATCAATTCTGAAACTCAAATACTAAAACAAAAAACTGGATATCACAAAACTAAAAGAGAGAATAATATACAGAATCTTTTATTTCTGATAAGCCTCTGTTCACAAATGCTGATAAATAATTTTCTATTACATTTAAAACAAACATCTCCTGCTAAGCACTTAAAATGCTCATCCTGTGCATTAAAAAATTACAATGGACCACTGGCACAGATCTGCTAAAGTCTGAGAAGCTAGTCTTCTTACACATTCATGTCATTAATACCTCCATCACAAGCATCATCACAGTTCATTTTGAAATTACACACAGCCAATGAGAAAGTGTGGTGTAGCATATTATGTATGACAGTATACAGTAAGACAGACAATCTCTAAAACAACTGCACAAGAATTTGACATGCCTCAGGGTCAGATATATTTCCTCGTATGAGTCTACAGTTTTACTCAAATCTCTTGAGAATCTAAACCTAATTTACTTAATTTGCAAGAATTCAATGAAGTGGAAATTGCAAATTCTTACTATGCACTCTATTAACTCCCTTAAAAGCATTACAACTATTACAGCTACTCAATAAATCTGCTTTTAATCTTCAAACTTATTACACTCTATAAAGATAAGTATCTCAAGAACTATCCTTAAACTAAATTTTTTTTGTTACTTGAAGGAACATTCACAAAAAATCATTCTACCTATATATGTATCACCATTAAATTCATTCTACAGTCCATTGATATGATCAGGGTTGAACATCCTCTTCTATCACTCATACCTATTATCAACCCATACCTAGTGTGCTGAAAGTGAAACATGAACTTCACTTACAGAATTGCTTCTTACCTTTTCATTTTGCCCAATAAGTTGACTTGTCAAATAAGGCCAATGGTTCCATTCACACCATCTCTATACACAAAATGCTTCTACTGTACTCTCTTTCAAATCATTCCTTTTGCCCTCTAATATAAAATACCTTTAGTCTCAATCAATCCTCTTACTGCTTTTATCTATCTTTTCTGAGGTCTACATCTCTCCTTGAACCTTCAACTGTACTGCCATATACAGTACATTTTCATGCTGAAATTTGAGCTATTTTAAACCAAAGATGTGCTGTGGCAATCATTTTGGAGGTCAGATTGGCAAAAAGTGAGGAATCTAGACAGAAACCATTCATATCTGTAAAGTTTTGTTCCAATCTGCTCAACTGCTTCCAAAAAGATTTTTGCAATTTGAGCCAATCAAGAGGTAATTTTGCACTGCAGTAGCCATTTTAGATATTGGATCGGCATGAAATGAGGAGACTTGACAGAGGACTTTCCATAAATCAGTTCTAGTAAGATTCAATCTATGTGAACCTCTGGTTTCAAAGGAGATTAAGAAATGCAAAGTTACCAAATAGATGACACAAGAAAAGTTTACAGACAGATAAAGACAACTGAAACACAGAGATGCCAATATCTCATAAGGTGAGCTGAAAAGTAAAGCGGGAAGAGGAAAATTAAGCTAAGAGCTAAGAAGGATGTGAAAAAGTTGATTTTTAAAAAAGGAGCAAATAGTACCTATTAGGAAAGATCTGACAAGATAATAGTGTTCAATGCTTAGAAGTGCAAGGGAAGAAACAAACATCACAAAGGCCCATCGATGAGTTGCTAGTGACCACATAGTGATCTTTTGATAAAGCAATTTGTAGAGGATTACAGTCTGTGGTCTAGCTAATGGTATGGGCAAAGAATCAGATAATTCTCATCAGTAGAAACTAAAGCAAACACAACTAACACTGGCAAACGGCAAGTGGGTCTATTTATGAGGTCAGATTGAGAGAGCTGATAAGCCACACTGCTTTTGACTTGTCAAATAAGTTTTTCAGATCAAAACCTTACCATATGTGAAAGCAGTACTCCATAGGACAAATAAACCCTTTGCAAAACTGGGAAAAAAATGAAAAGTGAACAAGTATGTTTACTGTGATGGGTGGTGGAATTACTATACTATCAAAGAAGATACAAAAGTTGTGAGGGTATTAGAAAGGGCAACAGGAAGAAATTGGGTTTTAGAGGCATCAAACTTTACGAAGCTGCATCTATCCTAGTTAGAAATCCTGTCTAAATCTGAGTTTATTTGGTATGTGTCGTAAATCAGATGTAGACCACACAAAAGAAGATGGAACAGATTTGAAAAAAAGTGGAGGAATGCAGTGATGAATCCTCAGTATGTGAGTGCAAAGTGCATTTGGTTATCTGTTGAAGGAAGGATGTCACATTAAAAGCAAGAAGAGCCTTGAAGACAGGCCAGACACCTGCAGGGCACCACTGATAATATGGAAAGAGGAAAGTTGATCCTTCATCATTTACAAAGACAGACTAGTGACAGAGGAGTACAAACTTAGAGAGCAGAATGAGGGAGAAAGCCCAAAAGATGAGAGCCTGGAGATCAAGCTCCAGTGCTACACCCTGTCAGATAATCTAAATGTGTCAAGGGCTACAATACAGGATTCCCTAAAACTGACCAACCTTGACCTACATACACCTGGGTTTCATATCCATATATCATGCAGGCTTCTTACATTCACTAAATATTTCAGTATACCACCAGTTTTTCTATGATGCAGGATTCTGATCTCAACTTCAGCTCTCCTAGTAACATCCTTACTGAAATTCAGTCTTAAGTATCTAAACTTTTCCATAGCTTTCTGTTCTTCATTATTCAAACTAATTCTTAACATTGTGACATCCCATCTCTTTCAAAATTACAAGTTTCACTTTTACTCACCTTCACTCACTGCCTCCTCCTCATCCTAGCACCCATCATTCTAACCATCTTCTTCACTGACTCAGCTAAAAGCACAGTATCATCTGCATACAACTGAGTTAACATATTCTGTATTACTATGATTTAGCAATACACCACTATCACCTCAACTCAATCTCAACTCATGTAGGGACCCATCCATAAAAACATTAATCATATCTTTGTAAAAAGCAGTCTAATATTCATGCTCTAAGGCCTCCACCTTTCTTTATACTAGGCATAACTCTCACATAAAACAAGGACTATGTGCTTCTTTGTGGCCTCTGCATTACTCCCTTCAATTCAGTGTACAATAAACAACCAGAATTGGACATGATCACATAATGTTGTAATTGATAACTAGTTGGTGAAGGTATTTACAAATTGAACAGAGAGACTATGATCAAAATTATTTTCACATTGTTAAGTACTGATTAATTATCTTACTCAAGAAATTAAAGCAAAAACTTTGTTTTTGTGAACTGTTGAATTTTACCATTCACAATTCAGGTATCACTTGGGCCACTGTGTCCTTGCTAATACACCAAGAAAAATTAAAGCCAACGATATAATTTGGTAACTTCGCTGAGTTATCCTAAATTTATGAAAGTTACACTTTTATAGTAAATTTTTTTATGCAAATGAAGAAGTGTCTGAATGTGTCAATGACTGAAAAAAGGAAAAAATGAAATCACTGTAGTGACATGGTTGCAGAACTGAATGTCCAATAGCAATACAGAACTGCTGTCCATAGTATACTGTGAAGGGCACACTTATACATCTTGTGTATTTTTACAAGTAATAAGCAACATGATTTGCTTCACTAAAATAAATTAGCTCGGTCTCTAAAATGCAGAAATTTACATTGTTCATACAGATATAAAAACTTTACATTTCATCCATTTCTTCAATGCATTATAATCACATAAGAGCAGAGAATAAGATGATTAGGTTAGAAGTGCTGACATCATAAAATGTAACCATTTATAGATGATTTTAATAACATATTTCCAACAATAATCCTACCTCATGACTTTGTTTAACATTCAAAAGATAAAGGTCATACAGTTATATTCCCAAAAACACGCTCAAATAACATTTTCATTTATACAATATTTACACCTATGTAATACGTTTGGTTCTTTTATCTTTATTACTGTTTAGCCAAGACACTATATTGCTTTATAATCAACATATAAAAAAGGTTAAACCAAATGATAAGGTAAACATATTTCAGGTTACAAAAACACTAAAGAAATATGACCAAAAATGCAACACTAATAATAATAATTGTAATTTCATCAATTAGTTTTTATAAGCTACGTGTTTAGGGTTAAGTTAGGTGAGGTCTGAATCTAAAACTGAGTAACTTCATTTGTCTTGGTGAAGATACAAATTGCTAAATTTAATGTGTAAGTGTGACATATAATAAAGGTAATGTATTTGACTGGTCTTCCTATACAACTGACATGAAGGTTCACCTTTTCATCAGTATACTTGACCTTGAACAATCTGAGCTGCCTATGAGTACTTAACCTTTGAGTCTCTCACCCACGAAACCAAAGGGCAAAAAAAAAAGAGAAACAAAATCCCCACCCTTCTGACTGACTATTTACTTAAATGGCTCTTACTTGTTTTCTTTGAGTATTTAAACAAATACTCTGTGATCATAAGAAACACACAGCCAGCAAGTTTTTTATCACTCCATATATTCAACACATTTATCGCTCATAAAAAGACAGCACAGGTATACTATATGACATGCTTGGTAATATTTTCATGAATAACATGATGAGTAATGTAGAGTATGAATGTTCAGATTAGATCATATAAGCCAAAAGGTCCTTGTGGCACTAGCATATACCCCTTTAGCAAACATCACGCAGAGTGAAACACCAAAATATCTATTCATAGTACATTAACCATGCCTCATACATCTGAAGCATGTACACTCACACAGTACATGAAGTCACAAAGCTGTGATCATGACATATTTCTGATTGTACTTTGTCTCTTTATTACACATTCTAGTAGAATCCTAAATGCATATACAGCAGAGCACATAAAGCTTGCAGTGAAGTTGTCCAAACTCACAATGTGAAAATTATGAATGGAAAGTGACAATAAATGCAAAATACTGTGCATCATTTCCCTATTATTCCCCAATGATACAGTTACACACTGTAACGTGGTATATACAATCAAATAATCACGTACTATGAATCTTTAGCATGGTATTTACATGTTTTAGTTGAAAATGTTATAGAATTCATAGAAAAGTCTAGAGTAACAACTGTTTTATTAGCCCTTAAATTCCGTAAATCTTCACACAAAAACTTGCTTGGCAGGCAGTAGGAGTCATCATACGAATGCCAGTTCTTGAGGGCTTATTTTGAACAATCCACCATTACTCTGACATAGATATGGCTATATAAGTGTCTCTTGTTTACTCTTAGTGCATATTACAGATATATGGTACAGAGACTAACTCCCCAAGAGTAATTCTGGAGCATAAATATATGCAATAAATGTAAATACGTAAACATAAAAACATATGTAAATTATAACGATACATAGTGATATGCATCATTTAGTAAATTTGGGTCATAAAGCTCTTCCTGATCCCCACTCTCCATCCCACTGCTTCCACCTGGGGAATTTACAAATATGTTTAAGGCTAGCTCAAGGCCATGTAAGTTATAATAGCTCATTTGTCTTTACACATCTATTACATATTTCTTTAATACACAATGATAAGAGGCATTACTGAATTTGTGTCATGAGACTCACCTCTATGCTCTTCCTTCTTCCCCTTCTTGTTCCCACAATCAAGGTCTCAAAGCGGTAACTACAACACTATACTATGTTCGTATAATTTAAGTTATCTTACTTTTTTGCCTATATCCTTTACTTCTACAAGTATTTCCTCCAATATTAAAATGGGAAACTGAAAATTATTAAATTTTTTCTCCAAACCAAGAGGAAGTTGCTGAAATGAAAATCACTGGCATTTAAGGGTTAACAGAAGTCAATTACAAAAGATAAAAAAAGTCGTACATTTTCTAATGCTCCAACAGAAAGTGCAATATCTTAATTAGAATTTGTAGATGTGACAGTGATTTTCCCTAAAGATCATATATTCAAAATTCTTTATGGAATGGCTGAGTTCGTAGGCACTACGGCTCCCTCATCAAATGCATTTCTTTGTAGCATTACCTAGAAATTATGAAACTCACACTTTATGTGCTTTTTGTACTTCAGAAGACTCAAATGATAATCACTCAAAAACCATACTTTACAGAAAATTCTTTTTCATATTAACGAGATTCAGCCATAATAATACATGGATAGAAGGATAGAAGTCCAATCAATTACAAGTGAAGCAAATGAGAGAGAGACAAGAGCTAAGAAATAAAGTTGTCCTTCTATGACTATTATCATGACTGATCTTAATGCTTGACATGATATACAGAGGGTTCAGCTGAGATCAGTAATGGGATATGAGCAATACCACTGAAAGTCCTTTAACACTTTTAAAGCTCTCTGCTCCAGCACCTGAAGCTAAAAGGCCTCACATTGGTCAAGAAGCTATCAAAACAAGGCTTTACAGATACTTTGTTTACATCAAAATCCCAACCATACACATGTTAACAGTTTACAATACAATATAAGCATTATTATAAAATAGTCTTCTTTGTAACAATTTGTCTTTCTGTTATTTAATTTCTTACCATAACTAAACCATGTTAAGATCAGAATTTGAAAGTTGGAATTTTAAATCTATGTAAGTACCTTTGCAACTAGCTTGAAAACATGTGAAAACTAAATCTTCATGACTCTAAAATGAATATACTTTAATACAGGAATACATTTACAGTACAGAGATGCTCCAACAGCAAACCTGAACACAAAATCTAAAAACTGAAGCATGACAAATAGGTCACAGTGACCACACATTTGAAGCATCAGCATAGCAGTCACTGAGAAGCAACACCTTCTTAAGATTCATGACTGTCTTTGAAACATGCTTGACCTTAAAACACCTAAATAACGTTCAATACATGTGTACATACATTTGTAAGCACAGCTTGAATACTAGCTCTTGATTGTACAAGGCTGGGAGAATAAACCTACTTGTAATGATATATTTATATATTCATTTACTATATTTGATCGCTGTTTCCCGTGTCAGTGAGGTAGCGCCAGGAAACTGAAGAAGAAAGACCCATCCCCCCACATACACACATATATACATACATGCACAGTACATATATATACATACCAACATATAC
>JAYMFT010235894.1:0-11121 GCA_038088735.1 Panulirus argus | reverse complement strand
TGTGTGTATGCGGGGGGATGGGGTATTTTTCTTCGTCTGTTTCCTGACGCTACCTCGCTGACGCGGGAAACAGCGATTGAGTATAATAAAAAAAAAATATATATATATATATATATATATAAAATATATATATATATATATATATATATATTAACTGCAGAAGTGTGAGTAAACATGCAAGTTATGTAGACTGGAAGACATGAGGTATCAGCTCACCACCCTGCATGATATCAGAGGCCTCAGAAAGTTGTATTGTTGTTGGACATTAGCAGCTCTCTCAATTATTGCGGCAGTCAAAACGGGGCAATGACACACTTGCAAACACATCCTATTAGGTGGGTAAAGCAGTGTTTTAACCCCATACAAGCAATTACTCTTGCTGATAATAACATGCCTCTGTCTGGAGATAAGATAGAAGGAAAAGTTATTTGAGACCCACCTGTCCCATTATCCTGTATCTGCAACAACTTGAGTCCTCCTTGTTTCACTGTTACTTGAATCTGAGTGGATTTTGCATCTAGGCTGAAAAAGAAAGAAGAGTGATTTAATTGCTATCATAGCACAATTTCAACCCACAGGCTACCTGCTGCCTCTACTTCAACATTAGTATTATATGCAGTTGTGTAATTAACCCAATGACTACTGATATCTCATACGTGGGATGCTATGCCTCCTGGAAGTGACTGCAAGTATCCCATGTGTGGGTTCTCACATTTAAAAGTCTGTGCATGACTGTAGGAGTGTTAATTATTTAAGATTCACTTACTGACATCTTGGAGGATACTTCCATTCCTTACTCTATTTTTTCCACTCAAGTGGCTAGCAACAATCACAGCTCCAAAGCATACAGTAGAACAATTTCACCTTGTGTGAGATGTATAAACACAACCAAATTATTCATGGACTTTTTAGATATGCTTGACTCCAACTTTGTAAGGAAACTGAAACAGTTGGGTAGTACTATGTCGCATGGTAAGGGTTGCATCATATGTCAGGCAGAATCAGCTGTGGCAACAGCCTCATCTCACTTGACAAAAAATTCATCTGTTCTCTCTCAACCTCATCAAACAGGTTCAAAAACTTGCAGATTATGATCTCCCCTTACTCTTCTGTTTTCCATGGTCATGTACCACATGTAACTTGGATTCCACTCCTTGATCGGACCGGATTGTTTTTCTTCAGCATGCGATGTGCCACCTCAGTCCAGTGTTGTCAAATTCAATTAAGCTTTTACACCAGTGGGGGAAAAAAAGCAGATTTTTAGCACATGTAGTGGATTTTGAAGAGTTTCCTAGCAGCTTTTCGCCAGCCATATTTGATAATAGTGTCGCAGGTTGTGCAGTCTGTGGAGAGGCGTACACCATATCTTTGTGTTCTCATGAACAGTTATTGAGCATGCCTCTTCCAGACATTGAGGCATCTAACATCAACTTTGTGCAAGTTGTTGAAACTTACAAGTGTTTGTATGACATATCACCAGATTACAGTTCAAAGGATGAGCCTTGCAACTACATAAGCAATGAATCCCTACATTCTCTCAGATACTGATGTACCCACCACCTCTTCTCCTGTTTTCTTCTGATGATTACATCACCAATCAGTGCAATTATATTGATGTCATGAACCGATGATGACATCTTGTGAACTGAGCAGGGAAACTGTACACGCGCCATACTTTACTTATTACTTTGGTCTGAAATCACCGTTTTGTGTCATTTGCCACTTGCCTCCTGCCACCTGCCATGCTGGTGTGAAAGCTCCATAAAAGACTGAAACAAAGCAAGTATACCATAAAAGACTGAAACAAAGCAAGTATACCCCATGCTATCAAAAACGAGCACGACATGAAATGCGCATGGTGCGGCATTTGAGATTTTTTATTTATTTTAATTTTTCAAATATCATTGATTTATGTATTATTGTTTGCCCTGTCCGTTAAATCTGAAATCCATTATATAGGGGTCTGTCAAGTCGAGGGATTACTGTTTAAAGAAAAGTAGAGAGATACTGTGATCTTGATCTAAATTTATGCTGTGTATCTATAACCATTAAACCTCCTTAAATTCACAACTTGTATGATAATGGAGAGTCTTCATTTCATGTTATGTATACTTTTCAAACATCAATATAAGCATCTCTGCAGCTCACACTCACTCTTATTTCACTTTAACTTTAGTCATAGTAAATAACTACCTCTAACAAGTTAATTCCTCTAAACTCTAGCTAATTTTTAAGCTATCATTTCTAAGCAAATACCCACAACATCTTAGCACTACCTTTTACACTTATTTATCTACTTCTATTTCCTCACCTGCACTTTTCTAAATGAATTCAAAACATTTTTATTTGTCTGTTTGTTACAAACCGAATGCAGAAATCCCCGTACTGTACCATTATCAGCCAGAATCTCAAGGACCATGATAAGAAAGATGTTAAGGAATGGAGTGAGCATTATCATTTCCATTATCAATGATCACTGTAGTCACTGTGCTGTGAATAAGTGACAAGATGTGGAGGTGAAATACATAATACACTGGTGGTTAATGACTGAAGATGTGGAGGTGAAATACCAAATATACTAGTGGTTAATGCCATTAAAGTAAACTTCTGACAGTGTTTTGGAATAAAAGTGAAATTAAGAGTCTCCACTATGTTAAGGAAACATGTGACATCCAAAAAAATTTTTAATCAATTTATGTTTATGAACTTTTTAATAGAAAACATGAAAATAGGACCACAGTACCACACAAATGGGTATACTCTGGTAATTCATGCTAGCAACTAAATTTGTAAATTAAGAAAAGAAGTATAGTTAACCAGAACTATCTTAACAGTGAAACATGAAATATTTTACTCTTATTGAAAAGAAAGCCAATAATGTACCACCAATAGCATAAATGATAAATTCTGAACTTTCATGTTGTGGAAAATAATTCATTATATCCACCTCCTTTACAGAAGAAAATTTCAGAAAATCAAAAACAGCAGGTTACTTTGTTTGAGATGATCTTTACAAGTTTCAGATAACTGTTGTTACTGGGTTGCATCAACAGTTCTCTGTGTCTCTTCTAAAAGTATTATCAAAATGTTGGTATAACTTGCCTAGATTAAATGATTAACGAACTCTTTAATCTGTAGTGCCAGAAGTACTGAAGCTGAATGCAGGATTGTTAAAAAAAAAAAAAAAAAAAAAAAGTGTTAGAGAAAACAGCATAATCTTAAATAATTTATACATGGCAATATGTATTACCTTATTTATGGAAGAAGATGAATATCTTTATGATTTCTTTCTTCAGTGATCTTATTCACATATGCCATAGTCAAACCACTTTTTCAGCTGGTCACTAAAAAAGTAAAGAGCTCTAATTCTCATCTGATGATCTTATAGAAGACAGCTCCCATTGTCACATTATAATTTAACTTTTAAATTCACAATACTAGCAGTACTCTTTAAATATCTAGGTAAGTTATCATACCATAGGTAGCTTACTGAGGTCTCTTCTGTTACCAGAAAAGTGAAGGATAAAATTCTGCTCTATCATTGGTACTTCTACAACCCCCATTATATTTGTACAGCTGCTAATCGGCAGGTCCTTTGCATGTGGTGACCCCTATGGAAAATAAGTAGATTGTTCAATAACCGAAGTGATGAAGAGAAACACTTACATAACAGTTAGTGAGGAAAGTGGGGAAGATTAACATAGGAAATGTGAAGAAATAAGTAACCCAAAGAGTGATCTTAGAGGGATTACATAAGGAGAGTGGAAGCCAGCATGGGGGGCCATTCCCCATCACCCTCAGCTTGGCTTTTGACCTTTGTTCACGTGGAAGAAATTATTGGACAACTGTGCCTAATTTTCTCTTTATGTAATCCTAAGATGATGGAAGACTTTGATGACAAATAATAGGTAAAGAATGTGAGCAAGAGAAAAAAGAAATAGCTTCAATATCCTACACATGTATGCTGGTTAATTTTCAGTGCATGTAGTGTACTTCTAAATATGGTTTATTCTGTTAACTCCCCTTCACCATTGTGCCTGTGTTTAAAAAATGAGTATAGAGTTCAATGAAAGTTTCAATATCCTCCCCACATGTTCCAGCCACCTTCACTTGTTACTTGTTTTTATTAAGTACATTTTTATGTCCTTCACCATAAACATTATGCCTGTTTATGGAATAAAAATGGACCTTAAAACCTGGTTTAACAGAAACAAACATATTCTCCTTGTCCTTCTTCTAATTGGGAGCTGTCCCTTAACCTGCAGTGGACCAGACCAACAAAAAAGGTATTTAATATAACTTTCTTAGTATTTTTCTTACTTTTAAAAGCCAATTCATCATTTCAGAAGTCTTTTTTTTTTTTTTTTTTTTGTTCCTATAAACATGGACAATGAAACCGATACTGCATAGCAAGGGTTAAAAGAAAGGCAAATCATAAAGTCAAGAGAGCTGACATAGGCCGTGTCTGGCTTTATAATCACTGTACATCTCTTGGCCTACTGCAATTTGTACAACTTTCTCTCTCTAGTGTAGATTATTTAGCATTTACAGGACATCATGGAAAAGGACATTAATAGCTTGAAATGATTATGAAACAGGATTGGTCAGTCAAAAACAACATTGAGAACTAACCAATGAATGGTTAGTCTACTTAGCAAATTAACATACTAGAACATTCAACAATATGATGGTGCACATCCTTGAGCTTAAGTGACATCCACATTAATGAAGAGAATGTAACCTCTAGAAGGATGATGGTTGCCCGACAGGGTAGGGGGAAAAAACACCATGATCAATTTGCAATTCCCATGGAGAATCAAGAGATCTGTCAACAAGAAGTTCACTAATGATACTTTAACCTCCTTACTAAAGCCAGCCTGAGTTAAGTGTCTGTAAGAAATTACTCTCCACCTGCATGGGGTACTGGTTTCAACCACACGGGCCTACATAACTGCTTTTCTTTGCTCTCACTTGTAGAAGTCTCGATCATCCTGGTGATCTAGAGCCATGGCTGGTTATTAATATAAACATTACGCAACCATCCTGGGTGGATTATGAATGAATATTGGCCAAAACGGATGAGTGGAAATAGTTTGGGAAATATCAAGAGCATCAGTGCCACAGCCAAAGTTATGAGCAGGTTAAATATTCTTTTAAATGATCATGAAAATCAAACTAGAGTTATGGATCTTTATGCCAATTAATTCTGTTGATAAAAGGAAACAACCCTATAAAGTCTAATGGCCAAAGGTTGAATTTTCTTCGTTATGAGGAAGGTTCATTTACAAGTTAAACCTTTTTATAAGAGGAATTACTAAGGGAAAGTCCAAACTAGAGTTACAGGTGTTATGACTCTCAGTTCTTTAGTTCATGAGTATCTGATTTAGAAATAAGATGTGAACAAATTTAAACAGCAATCCTAAAGCATCAGCCATGCTATGCAAGGAACATATAAAATTATTGCTTTTGTGGAGAAACATTAATATTTGTGACAGGTCAGAAAAAGAGAAAATTCTCATTGGAAATGAGACTTAGTCTAGGGGGATCATAAGAAGATAGAAGCTGCTCAAAGTCTTTTTGTTTCAGTACCATAATGTACTATACAGCACTGACCATGTGACAATCATCCAGTTATTCAAGGGCTTTTAATAATAAAGTTTGTATAGGATCATTTTCAAATCAGAAATAACTAATTTCAATAATTTCTAAATTCAATTTTTGCTGACCCAAACAATTCATAAATTCTAATGATAAGGGTTGCTCTGAGCAAATCTTTTTGCATCTCGCACATTACTGCCTCTGAGGATTGCTACAATATGTCAGGTTATGTAAGATAAGACTGGTTATGTTTGGGTTTTCCACATAATGTATTTCTTTGGAGATTGTTATGCTTAACACGTATTTTCCAAACAGACACACAAGTAACAACTCTACTTATGTAAACCCTTGCCAGACTGTCTCATTTCTTTACTGAAACTTTCTTTTTTCTGAAGTAACCATAAATCTGGATGTTTCTTAATAGGAACAAGAACTTTTCTTGGTACTTTTATACTTTCCTTGCACCATCTTATAAGTTTTTTTAGAACTACTCAGGGTTATTGTTTTTCTTTTAGAAATGAGAAGTCTGTGATAGGAGAATCATCTCCACAGCCAATAAATGCATAAACCCTTCCTTAATCTTGTAATCTTAAATGAACCCAAAAAGTGGGGAGGGTTTTCAAGATGAGGGAAAATAGGTAGTTATATGTAACAAATTTCACAAATATGAGATCAAAATAAATCAAGTTGTGATAAACTAAACCAAAATTAGCCTAGGTAAGCTAACCTAATTAAAAGTGAAAAAAAAAAAATCTGGCTCATGCTTTAATCTATATTTAGTTAAGAAATACATGGAACAGTAATGCAGAATAAGAAAAACATTCTTGAACAGCAGTAACTGCAAACTTCCATGAAACTCATTATCGTATACTAAGGGAACTAATGTAATGATGCTTCATATGGTGACATTCTGCAATAGTGGCATTTGAGAATTATGGTACAAACTCTCAATGATACTATCGCCTTACAAGAGCAACAGAATTGAAAAAAAAATCATATTTTCAATTTACTTTATTTAATATTTGTTTCCTATGATCATGAAATATACCAATTTATTGTACAGTTTGATCAATCATTGTTTTTCACAATGATGTCAAAGCAAAATACGTTTGGATTCATATTAGCAGAGTAGCAGGTCTAACCCTCATTATCATCAGTTATGCTATCATATAAATTTCCACAGTAGTACCTACTACATGGCAATAAATGCAAAATCAGATAAATCAGGGGTTGATGTAGAAAGGCCTGGTGCAATATCCAGGAACCACAGACCTCTGTGCTGTATTGGTAATTTTTTTTTTGCTAACAGTGAAGGATTCATGGGCTGCCCAAAGTCAAACACATAAGTGCAAATCCTTGTTTGCAGCAGTCATTCCACATTCAACCCAAATGTTCATCCTCCCTTGGGGTTGGTTATTAAATAGGATTCTGGGCTTAGGACCAGGTATATCTATCTATCTATCTATCCGTCTCCTGCATTAGCGAGGTAGACAGACGAAGAAAGACACGTCAGCTCACATACACATATACACATATACCTACAAACATATACATACAGGAATACAGGGCATATGAATGTGCACTTTCACAAAACACATGATGCTCTCCAACAAGGGTTCAAACCTGGGACCTTACGTGTGGTAGTTGGGAACGCTAACCGCTTGGCTATGATTGCAATCATGGATGAGCGGCGGTTAGCATTCCCATCTCCCATGCATATGGTTTCAGGTTCAAACCCTTGCTGTTGGAGGGCATTATATGGTACATATATACATACATAAACATGACGTGCATATTCATACTTGCCCGCCTTGATCCATTCACAATGCCACTCTGCCCCACAGGAAACAGCACAAATGCATAAAGGAAAAGAAAAAGAAAACATTCTCTTCTCTTTCCCCACTCCAGATCACCACTTCCTGCATCAACGAGGTAGTGCCAGGAAACAGGCAAAGAAAGAACACATTTGCTCACACTCATTTATAACTGTCATGAGCAATGTACCAAAACCACTGCCCCCATTTATAACCATGCTGCACAGACCTTTTGTTGTTTCCCTAAGCTGCTTCAAATGCCCTGGTTCATTCCCCTGAGAGCACATTGACTCCTGTACCACATGTTGCTCCAGTTTACTCTATTCCATGCACTTGTTGCACCCTCATACGTAATCAGGCCCCGAGCACTGAGAATCTTTTTCACTAAATATTTCCATCTCCAATTTACACACACACACACACACATATATATATATATATATATATATATATATATATATATAGCATTAATTAGTGCATTCAGTTGCCTATGCCATCTCTACTGACAGTCTTTTGTGAACAGAACAAGCCAATAATTTTCTTTAAATTACCAGTGATATGGACCTCTAAGGAGTAGTGATCAGCACTAATGACAGTGACACATTCATGGGCCGCCTAGGGATGAGTCTGCATACATTTGAATGCTGGTCATGGCAAGTGGTCTGCAGTCAGCCACAGCTGTTCATCCTCCAGTCTAGTTACAACTTTTGGTTTTATTCTATTTGACAAATGTAAAATTAATTCCACATATTAAACACTTATTACAGTGTGTTTTTACCTCAATTTTCTTTCATTCAAAGATCTATGCACTTTGTGAAGACTTTAAATTTTGGGAGCAAGCGTTACTCCTCAAATCCTACACTCTGTATAAATATGAACTCTACAAAGAGTCAGGAATACAGTGGTATCACTTTCGTTAAAATCTACCAACTAGAACACACATGCCCAGTTTCATATACATTACCCATTATGCATTGTTATTCTTTCAACACCCGAGTTTCACTACTTCAGATCCATGTAGTGAACTTAGCCTTGTGAGAGAATCCAGCAACTTTTTAACCACAAACACAACACTGTCATTCCATTTGAAATTCTATTTGATTTTATATTTAGTGAGGTCCTCGCACTGAGGTATACTCGATAACCCAAGAAACTTAACCTTACCTAACTTTAGTTTGTAGGTAACAAACTCATTGGTATGAGTTTTGTCAACACTAGTTATTTACTATTTCTACTCAAATAATGTAATAAATTACTCAAATACCATCCCCCTCTTAATTATGATGTTCCTTGATATACATACGAATTCTCGATCATTTCCTTTAAAGCGTTGGCAGGTCTTTGGACAACCTCTCCTGCTGCGATACGATTAACAACCGTCTCGTCCAGCTTTTTTATTATACCGGCCTCCATCTTTCACGTCTATATGTAGTAGTTATAAGAAAAGACTTCCATGAGATGACACCTGACAGGTGAAGTTGAAGAATTCACGACCTTTGGGGAACAATGTTTATAACTGGAATATACCCGCGTGTTAGGAGGCTACGGGCGCAATAATTCTCAGGAAAATAATATTTTTTCCTATTCCACATCGATAGATAAAAACTTTGAAATAATTCATTATTAAAGATACATTATGTAACATGTCATATTGGTTTTATGTGAATATCTGAATGTCAATAATGTAAATAAAGCTAAAAGAGTAGCCAATTATGTATACAAACGTTTCTCTTAAATTCATTGTCATTGTCGTTCTCTACTCGTTCAAATCATGTCATGTATTCCTCACCTGTATTGGAGTAATTCGAATGTTTTAATTAAGTTACCTGAGCATAGTGTTGGCAAACCTGGTGACCCAATTTTTTTTCCAAGAGAAACAAAGATCTACATCACACATATACTCAAGTCTCGCCATGAGAAGTTTAGCCAATGTAATGCACAAGAGTGTCTTTTTCGCCAAGTCTAACTTGATAAACAGGGATAAGACAACCGGCTTTTAAAGATGGTTATTATCCTACATCCCCTTGGGGAAAAAAATCAGGCAGCCTGGTGCAGGTGGGTGCGCGCTGGCATCTGCGCACCCACATACCTTCTACCTTTAGTTTCAAAGATGAAGCCGTGGGAGATGTGCGTGTTCTAACCACAGTGCCGCGTTTTGTGAACTATGCGTCCGTCCATCAGATGCCTTTACTTATACGTTTTTGAGAAATATAATGTGTAGTGGTGAGGTGTGGAGATAGTAGCCGACATGCTGCGGTTTTTCAGCAAAAGAGTCGGGCGCAATGCCCAGAAGTACAAGACTGTGGACGATGGGCGGTCTTCCAGCGCCCCTCCTAAGCCGAAGCATGTTCTCCCCTGCAAGGTCATGCTCCTGGATGACACTGACCTGTCATTCGATATCCCGGTAAGTGAATGATGGACAGTTTATGAACTAGTTGGTAAACACCAATAACGAGGAAATGGCCGGTTTGGTAATGAGAATGGTGGGGGTTTGTGTGTCGGGGTCAGTAAGGCTTACCTGTACTGGCCAGAGCAGCCCGTTCCTGCTCCGCCAACCCCGATAACCTGTTTTCTTCTCACCATTGTGTCTCTCTGCAACTACCCTCACAGATGGGTCATATTTTGCTCTAGGTAGTCTTAGGCTTCCATAACTGCGACAGATAAACGAGTCACTGAGTTTGGACAGTAGTTGTGGGACGTGGTATCGCCACTCCGGACAAGTTTAGCGGGGAGCACCTGAACTTCCTTAACAGGTGTGGCTTGTGACCTGCCTCCTATCCTCCTGCCTCACACAGGTGTGTGTGTCCGTCCCTCTTGGCTAATTGTAAGTTGCGCTTTGGCTGACATTTAAGATTAGCCCGGGATGTTCATTGAAATGATCAGTCAGAGCTTTGTAAAAGGAGGTAAAGGATTTCTTTCTCCAAGCCTCCTCTTGTTTTCTGTCTTTCTTTTTCTTAAAGATAATCGGACTTAACTTTATGATTGGCAAGTGATTAATTAAAACATGACAGCGTACTCGCCGCCTGACACAGGCACGCACACAGTGGACAGACGAATTGCCCAAATGAAGATAGCTTTCTTAAAAACGACAGACAAATCTATTTATGGCCATGAAATAAAAGATGATAAATGTGTATTGGACATTAAAACTGTTGCGTTGCTACGTGCTCAATATGTGGGAAATATCGAAAGTGCTGATTCTTAGGAACATTCCAATGTATACAAATGTGCGTATCTTTTTTATGTTACCTTAGACGGCACTGACAGCTGAGGCCTTAATCAAGGCCATCCCATTAACGCTATATATATGTATATTATTTGCCCTGTCCGTTAAATCCGAAATTCATTATATCGGGATCCGTTAAATCGAGGGTTTACTGGTGCGTGTGATCTAGTATATGCATAAAACCAAGAGGAAAATTAACAAGATAACTTCCCAAGTGCACTTTCGTGAAATGATCACATCGTCAGGGGAGATACAAGAATGAGATAGATGTAGAACGGGCAGGTGATATACAAGGAAGAGACGTATGTAAGACGCAATTGGGAAACAAATGTTACCGGATGGTGGTGCTTGAGTCTGGCGTCATGCCTGTCATAAAATTTTCATTATGTGGATAGGAAAGAAAACAATAATATATATATATATATATATATATATATATATATATATATATATCTCTGGGGATAGGGGAGAAAATACTTCCTA
>JAYMFT010235883.1:0-11121 GCA_038088735.1 Panulirus argus | reverse complement strand
ATATATTTATATATATATATATATATATATATATATATATATAAATATATATATATATATATATATATATCTTATTTATTAAACTTGATTGCTGTTTCCCACATTAGCGAGGTAGCGCCAGGAAACAGACGAAGGAAGATCCATTCACTCACATACACACATATATGCATACATGCAAATATATGCACAATACATATATATACATACCAGCATATACATATATATATACACATATACATACACATGCATATATACACATACACATGTACACATTCAAACTTGCTCGCCTCCATCCATTCCTGATGCAACCCCCACCCCCCCAAAGTAAATAGCATCGTCACCCCCTGCTGTTTTCTGCATCAGGAAGGTAACACCAAAAACGATCAGTAAATACAAGAATTTGCATGAAAATTACATACATGAGTGAAGAAGATAATAAATACAGTGTCCACAAAAAACCTTGACTGCCTCCCCATACAATTTCAAAGGCGATGTCACACTTACATTCTAATAATTAGTAATCTCTTCTTTGGCCTTGATTACCATCTGCAGACATTTAGGCATGGCATTACCAAGATTCCAGAAGTATTCTAGGCCCATGTTTTGGATCTACAAGGTCTTGATCTCCTAAATGAGGCAAGGCACTAATGATATACTGCAGGAGGCAGCTACCTGGTTATGCATTCTGAGAGAACAGTGTGCATAATAATATCAAGTGTACCCAAATTTTTTTGCTTCCAAGTGAGAATTCAAGCTTTCTCCTCCTTAGAAGGATAAGAGTCAACCATCTTGAAATACAGGTGTAAGAAATACAGTGCCCAGAATCAAAATTCCCAAACTGAGGCATCATCCAGAAAGAGTTAAGAAAGAACTTTATTTCCTCAAAATAGCCTACGGCACACTGAGGCAGGTTGCTGGTGCTCACACCATTAAAAACACTAGTCTCAGTGACCAGATGTATGCTGATTTCACCTTGAGACGTCATATGCTTGTATCCACAATCAACTTCAGATATGTATTCTCTTGAAAATATATGGGGGGCGGACATGTTTTGAGGACACTGTATTGAAAGGTTTAATAAAATAAATAAAAAAATCAAGAAATGACAAAGATAAAAGATATCATGAAATCATTAGAAAGCACATGGAAGAAAGCCTGTTAAGATGGTATGGCCACAAAGGATGGATGACAAGAGGCATTTTGTGTGAGCTGAAACATTAGCCTCATTTCATAAATAAAGTTGATTGTTCTAGTAGATAAAAAAATGCCATAACAGTGGAGAAAAATCATCATACTAGAATCTAATCTGAACATGTGTAAGAGTAAGCTGAGAGGCTGTGTATAAGTGATCCATCATGTGAAAATAGGAGCGGAGTTCAAGATAATAGTAACAATAACTTCTGCTTACCTCCAGCTTTTATCTTTTTGCCCAGCTTGTGTTTATGAGGTGTGCTGTGCTTGCGGCCTCCTCGACCTCCAAACAGACTATCAAATTTATCTCCACCACCTTTCCCTGCCTTTAAAGTAGTTATCCTGGTCTGATTTCTTGTTTTCTTTGGAGAAGGTTTTTCTGACTGATGTGTTGAATGAGGTGAGGGTGGTTCAAACATGTCACTGACATCAGAACTATCAGGTGAATTTGGTGAATCCAGATCCATGTCAATAACATCAGTCTGTGTAACATCCCTTCCATTTTGTGTTGCCCTACCCTTTTCTCCAAGCCGAGTAGGAGCAATAATAGTCATTGGGGGTGGACGACTCAGAGGGTTGGCTGCAGGAGGGGGCCGTGAAAAGTCTGGAGCTGCCACAGTTTGTACAACTTGTGGACGAATTACAGTACCACCTGCACTGCGAACTGCTGCTGCTAGGGCTGCAGGGTACAGAATATTTGCAACATTGGCAGGGAGACCAGGAAAAATTTGATTTATAGGGTTTGTGGGGGCTGCAGCAGCTGGTGTTGTTGTTTTTGAAGCAGCTGTCTTTGTAGATGCTGATGTTGTCTTAGGAGTCTTTGCAGCCTTAGGTGCCTTAGGTGCAGCATTTGTTGTTACGACCACAGGAACAGCAGGAGTTACAGTAGGAGGTACAGTACTAGTGGCTTCCTCTTCTGGTGGCTTTTGAGGCTCAGGTGGTCGCTCTTCAGGTTCTGGTGGTTCTGTGGGTAAGGGTGGTGGAGAAGCTATGGCTGGTGCAGAAGCTACTTCAGGAGAGCCTTTCTCCACAGTTTCTGTCTGATCACTACTGCTAACCCGAGCTTCTTGCTGTGGGGAACTGGGAGGGGATGGAGACTTTGTTGGTTCAAAGGGATCATAAACATCTGGTTCAGGAGAAGACCCTGGGGGTGAACCAGCTGGAGAATGTGGTACCCCAACTGTGGGTGACTTTGCTCTTCCAACTGATTCATCTGATTCTGGAGGGGGACCTGGAGGAGTATTAGGTCCCCTTGCAGGGGCAGGGGGCTCTTCCTCTTCCTCCTCCTCATCACGCAGTGGGTTATTAATAGGTTTGAGCACTTGCTTACTTGAAAGAGTAAACTTGACAGCAGGCTCTGGAGGAGTTTTAGGTCCCTGAGGTCTAACTGGAGGCACTGGTGTGGTGCCTAGATCAGGAGGCAACCGAGTAATACCCTCATCCTCTGAGTCAGAGATAAGGATGGGTTCCTGAGGAGGTGGTGTGACCATAATCACATCTAAATCTATTACTTCTGGGCTCTTAGGTGGTTTTTCTTTATTATGTGTCTCAGCTAATCGATCTGGCGACCACATTGGCTCATCCTGAAGGGGTGTTCGCTTGCCATTTGGTGATGGAGTACGACTTCTTGACCAGGACCTGAAAGGACTCCCAAGAGCTTTTGCATTTTCTTTTCTTGCTCTCTTTCTTGCTTCTCCTTCTAGCTTTACATTTCTATCTTTTTTCTTTTTGCCTTCCTTATTTTCCTTACCTGGTGCTCTGTTAAAACTAACACTCACCATAATGCTTCCACCAGCCTGATAAACTTCCTTACTCTGTAAAGGAGACTTTTCCCTTTTCTTCTTCTTCCTTTCCCTTTCTAGTCTTGCTTCCTCACGTTTCTCAATTTCACGATCTTTCCTTTTATCATCTTTTTTCCTTTCTTTCTTCTTTTCTACAACTGTATTAATTTTTTTAGGCTTTTCTTTTGCCTTTTCTTTTGGCTTTGCAGGAACTGGAGCCTTTTTTTTCTCTGGTTTCTTTTTAACTGGAGTTCTTGTTCTACTTCGCGTTCTTCTCCGTCTTTTGTCCCTGCTTCGTCCACGAGATCTAGACCTAGATGATGAACTAGAACTTGAGCTAGAACTAGAGGAAGTATATGACGATGATGATGAAGAAGAATAACTTCTTCTTCTTGTTCTTTTCTTATTACGAGAACGAGACAGAGATCGAGAGTAGCTTCTTCTTCCCTTTCTAGTTCTAGAGCCAGATCCACGGTGAGACCTTGATCTGGTGCGCCTTCTTGACCGAGATCTTGATCTTCTTCTCGATCTTGATCTGGATCTTGACCTTAGCGCAACATCACGACCAAATTCATCTTTCTTTTTTCTTTCCTCCTCTTTTTGTGTAATCATTTTCCGAACATTATACCTTTCCATTTCTTTTCTCTTTGGTTCCTTTTTTCTTTCTCTGTCTCTTAATCTTCTTCGACTAGAGGAGTCTCTATTTCTTTCAATATTTCTGTCTCTTTCTCCCCTCTCTCGGTCTCTATTTCTATCACGCCCCATGTCCTGAATATCTCTGTTTTTGTTATTTTTTGCCCCTCTTTCTCTGTCCTCCTTTTCATTATCCCTATAGTTTCTTTCTTTAGTGCTTTTAGATACTTTTTTAAAAGAGACATCCTTTTCTTTATCTTTTTCCTTGGTTTTTGATTTTGGCTTTAATGGAGGAGTTTTTGGTCTTTCTGGGATAACAGCTACTGGCTCTTTAACTGGTTCTGATTCTACTTCAGGGACTTTATTCTCCTTATCTTTTTCAGGATCTTCAGGTTCTTTATCATCATCTTTCACCTCTTTATCTTTATCTTTCTTATTTTTATCTTTCTTATCCTTTTTTTTCTCTCTTCGTTTGGCATTTTCATCAATTATTTCTCCTTCTTCATACTCTCCTTCCTGATCTCTTGGGGATGGAGACACCTCAATCACTCTGCGAATCTGCAAGTTAACACGAGGGCGGTGAGTGGGAGGAGTAGCATGCCTTGGCGTTTCACTGGGGATTTCACCTTCTTCAATGTTATCATCATTATCATCAAAACTGATCTCTTCATTATCAGATATGGTTTCAGTTTCTAGCCCTTCTAAGCCAACAATTGGCTGATTAGTTCTATCTCTACTTTTTTCTTCATCACTTTCACCAAATATTTCCTTAACCAAGCATTCTGACTTATTGGGATTTGCATTTTCATTTGTGCTACTTGTCACTTCATGGTCTCCCATATTACTATCAGATAAAGATATAGAACTATTTGCAGATTTGTCTAATTCAGGAGTATCAGTATCAGACACAGCTTCAAGTTCAAATTCATTTAACCCAGGTAAATTACTACTACCCACCACATTATTTTCCTCTGATTCCTCAACAACTATTCTTCGGGGTACAGTTTCTATATTTCCTCTACTCTCTGGTTTATCACTATCATCAATCACAAGTTCATCATCACTTGACTCAGGGTCATTCTCATTTTCTTTCTTATCTGCTTCTGATGTTACATTAATAGAACTGTTATTCTTGTAGTTTTCAATATCACCTTCTTCATCCTCCTCCTCCTCTTCCTCCTCACCTTCAGGTACTTCTGGTTCTATATCACTATAGATATCAATTTCATCATCATCATCATTTTTCTTTTTATCTCGTTCCTTATCCTTTTCACTACCATTACAGCTGCCACTAGGTACTACATGCTGAGGTCCTCCTTCCTGCCCCCCTTCACTGTTTTCTTTCAAAAAAGATGCATAAGTCTTAGCTCCAGTTGGATCATCCTCCCAAGGTCTGCTACTGCCTCCTACTGGAGATCCTCCACCACCACTAGCTGACTGCCCAGGCTGCTGCTGCTGTCTGGAGGGTGAGGTAGACTGTCCATCTCCACCAGACTGCTGTTTACCTGGGGATTCTGGCCCAGCTGTTCGTGTATTTGTCTCCACTCTACCACTTAAGTGCAAAGGTTTGAATGTCCCACTCCCTTTGCTAATGGGAGTTTTAAGAAGGCCACAGCACTTATTTTGTGTATGAAATGGCTTTAGAAGGACTGACTGGCTCTCCATTATTGAGCCCAATACATCACTTGTAATGCCTGCGTTGTTATTTTCTGTGATAGATTTCACTGTTCTGGTATGGATAGAGGTATGAGACATGAGAGCTCTAACTGAGAGTGCTTTCCGACGAGCCAGAGATTGGCTTGAGCCTATTATACGACCCCTTCTCACTCCAGCTGCTAGAATAGAATCTCCATATTCATCAGGCCTTGAAAAAGAAATTAAATAAATTAAAAGATTGGAAAAATATTCAAACTTTCAATATTCTCAGGTAATAAGGATGTTCTGCCACTTAATCCTTATAATGTCATCAAGTCTGATCAAAAAACAAATTATCTAAAAAAGCTAGTGACCTTAGACTGAACTCTAAAATAAAATTACATATGAGTAAGTGATTCTAATACAACTCTAGATATGAGATGTGGATGAATAAAAAAGGAACACTCTTAAAGTTTCTTTCAAAAAGTCTAGATTTATCAGATGAAGATACTTATGACAAGATAAAGTTTATGATATATGTGTGGATGTCCATGTCCATATTCATGTGATGTATAATTCCTTTTGAGTTTCACTGTATGCATAATAAAAAGAATAAGCAAATCAGTAATGATAAAAATCTGATCTCCATAGGATAGTTTGCGACTTAATACTGATGGATGGGAAGTACAATGAAAGTGAGACTACATGTGCAATACAACTTCATTTCTAAAAAAAAAAAGTTTAGGGTCAACAAAACAAGTAATCTGAACAAACTACAGCATAAGTAGCATACATTTGGAAACTCAAGTTCAAAACGTACATAAATTTGCATGTATGAATGAAACATAACCTGTATACACCTTTTTTCAGTCCAAAATTATATTTACTCGAGTTATTTCAATAAACCAATGGGATTTCTTTTATTTTTTGTGTTTAATTTAGATATTTTCCATCCAAAATGGAAATTTAGGCCTAGGCACAAATATCATAAAATATCTTTAGTCTTAAAAATGAGCAACTGTTCAACTTTTAGCATCAGATGTGATAATTTAATAAAAGCAATAATCATCCAAACAATGCTGGCAACTATGTCTGTGAAATGACATTTTCCAATCAAAATGTATTCATATGTGAAATAATGTTTTGTATATGATTTCAGATGATTATAATCGGCTCAAGGGGAGTATGTAACACTAATCTACTCGGTTTAAATGAAGGTTCCATTTAGAAAAAAAAAAACAGATAATACCTTAAGGCCAAAGATAACTTTTTGTATTCATGTCCTTGATATTGAGCTCACTATATTGTTCAAGAAAGATCCCAAATCAGATGGACTGTATAAATATATTAACATATTCAATCTAACTGTATGCTTAAAAATTAAATCCAAACTGTGGAGATTGTAAGGTGTACAGATATTACTGGGTTCCAACTCAAAAAATCATTGAAATTTTGTTTCTTATTCTTACGTTTGTAATGTTATTGAAATACAAGAAACTCTTGCATAAAAGTTTAATAAACACTTTAATAAGGGTATGTATATTCAAGAAATGTAAACTGACTATACTGGAGAAGTATTTTCTATCCATCCAAAATATCTTCAGTAAAGCATCTTTGCTACTGTCATGGAGTGACTCAATACACTATGAAATCTTGAAGTGATAGTATGCACATCCAACTCAGTGATATGGTGCAGGAGGTTCTCCCTGCACAACTTCATGGTATGGCCTGCAGCTCAAGCTGCTTCTTGGTCATCCAGGAACTCCTCTACATATTCCAATCTTTGCTTTACTTCCAACTTGATTTTGGAGAAATAGTTTTCAATGGGGTTGAA
The DNA here is from genome assembly GCA_038088735.1 of Panulirus argus. Lineage (NCBI taxonomy): Eukaryota > Metazoa > Arthropoda > Malacostraca > Decapoda > Palinuridae > Panulirus > Panulirus argus. The sequence goes on along the minus strand of JAYMFT010235883.1, from coordinate 4,047 downwards.
GAAAAGGCTATACACACTGGGGTGTCTCCCACAGTTTCCAAGGAGCATTACCCACAAGGATAACTACTGATTCTTCACCCAGTACCATAGAGAGGTACTGCAGAAGTTCACCGATCCTCCTCATGTTAACTCCACCCCAGTGTAATCTTGCAGTAGGCCATGTCCACCTGGTCACTGATGGCCAGGATGAGGGTCATTTTGCTCCCTTGTTGTCCACACGTAATTTGAGGTGCCCATTGCAAAGCTGTGATTGGGAGAGGTAGAGGTCGAACCCAATCTTGTCCATGAATTATGGTGTGTTCCAAATCCCATTTGAACCATCCAATCAGCATAGCTGAGAAGGGGAGAAAATAGAGTTGACTGCTGAATTGTCTTTTATGGATTTTACTAAAGAAAATATATATCAATTTGTATATTCTAGAAAGGTCATGTATTACATGAAATATGAAAAGAACAAATTATTGCAGATAGGAGTAACAATAACTCTGCATTACACACATACCTTGTTTTTAAAGGTTCACTGATAATCACCCGTAGTAATATGTTAAATATAAATACAATTTTCATAGAAATTTCATCCATGAATTATTATAGTTTTCTGAAGCATTCCTAACTAGCTTCACTGTGATGAAGCAACCAGTGGAGTGTGCTCACAGAAACTTCCTGTTTGTCAGGCACTGCTGCTCAAAAGGCAGAGTTCATTCAGTGCAGCATTCCTCAGGTCAGCCTGTGTCATGTGATCAAAAAGTCAGATGAGTGTCCATCAACTTCTTCCTGCCTGTTTACTCCAGTTCTCTCAGCTGTCACTTCTTCTCAACACAATGCAGTAGTCTTTTTAATCCCCAGCCATCCAATTTGCGATCGATATTTTCCTCAACTTGTTTGAAAAAGCAGTTTTGCTTTTAAAAATCCCAATTTCAAACAATTATGACTCATTAACAGTAAAAATATTTGAACAGGGTTGAGAAAATGGCATTTTGGACTGAGAAAAGGTGCATGGCTAACATGGGGCAAGTCAGCATGTGTATCAAAGAAATACTACAAAAAAATGGAACTGTCACTAAATCAAACATAGTGATGTATTTGTTTGTAACAACTGGCAACATTGTGTGGTGATGTGCTTAAATATTTCCTCACAATAAATGTTTTTTTCTTCCAATAAGTGTTACTATTATTATTACTAATCAGGGTATCAATGTAAGACCTCAGCACTGCCTGAGCCAAAAAAAACTGAAATCTTTAAAGAAGCCAGGGAAATTAACCAGACTAGCTGGGCCAGCCTGTCAGCAACCATAAATGAAGACAATTAGTAAAGATTTTGTCTTAAACTGCATGAGAACCAAATATGGATTCAAGCATAGGGAAGTATCAAAACCAGTCTGATGTAACAAGATCCATATGGAAAAGAAAGCTGGAGATATGAAGTGGAGATATAAAATATGAGTCACCTGAGATCAAACTTTTGGGGATGTTGATCAAAATTATTAAAACATAGGATCAAACATTAACAAAGGTAAAGGTAGATATAAAGAAACTCATGAATCAATTTAGAGATCATGAAAGGCATCAGAAGATGGATGAGCAAGAAACTCAGTGAATTAAAGACTAGAATGAATAATCATGGACACAGATTTGCTTCAGTTGAGGGGTGTGAGTATATACAGTCAACAAAATAATGTTCACCCTTCCTCTGAAATAGGACGACACAACTAATGAAGAGGTTCAGATAAATGCTCTTGGGTTTGGCCCAATGTTGGTAGCCCTGCTTTTCTTATATGGTGGCAACATGACTGTATTATGATAGAGAATTATGATGTAATTCACATAATCATTTGTATAATGAAAATCCACACGGCAACCCTGTACTTCAAAAAACATATTACAATGCACATATTTAACTTCTTTATCTCAAGCTCACATGGTTCTATAATCATTAAGAAATGTTTCTTGCAATCAGCAGTACCAACCCTACCGAAACAACCAGAGCCATAGTGTTCATTTGGAAATCCAAGAGACCCTGGGGGTGAAGATGTATTTTCTGTCAAGCGTAAATGACCATAGAATATATCAAAGAACAAGAAAAGTCACAGGGGCATACCAAGAAGCCTAGTCCTGCTGAACAATAGGATATGCCCACAACAATGGGAGGAGGGGGAGCAGAACCAGTTTCTGGGGCTGGTCAACAGACTTAAGACATGAAGATTGCTGAGGAGAGTGGGTGAAGATGAAGATAAAATAGTATGAACTGATAGTTACAAAAAATCTGGAAAATTGATGGTCTGGGAGATGAAAAGTTTGGAAAAATTCAGAGCATACAGAATCAGGACTTACGTATTAAGATCTTACACTCACAATTATCATAGATACACAGTGGGCCTTTAATCACAGCCTTTTAAGTACACTGAAATTCATCTCTGATCCAGCTCATTCTCTACAGGGCCTGCTCCTATTCAGAAAAGTATATCCTCCTCACTCTTACCAACATTGTACATTTCCACTTCACCCTCCTCTTCAGATATATGAAATGAGATTTTCTTCATCTGATAATCTTATCCAGCTATTTCATTATCTTTGCTTGTGAGAATATTTATGCATGCAGCGGAAGTGCAGAGCACTCCAAGGGGTGGGCATATAGGGTAGGTGGATGCATCTGGCATCATGGATGCACACCAAATGGGGAAAGTCCCAGGAAAAGGCATGTACTACCCTTCATACTTACTATAAAGTTACTGAGGCCTCCAAGCTATTCCCATAACTCATCCTTTGATTGGGTCGTTACCAATGGCAAGCTACTAGGTCTTATAATGTGCACAAAATTCAAGTTTATTAGTAGCTAGACTGATGACAATAGCAACGTATTACACTTGCCATGACTGAGAACCACATCAATGAAAGGGTTAACAAAGAGTTCACATAACCTATGCTAATCAACTGAAAATCTCTTTCTACTTACTCAGAAGCGATGTCCACCTCAGCATTCACACCCAAAAGAGAGAGATGAGGAAGAGCAGCATGAGCTCTCATGGATTCTAGGCCTTGTTCTCTGCAAGGAGGCTGCATTGATGGTACTAACTCCCAAGGTTTAGATACTCGTATGCCTAAAACCTCAGCTATTCTTCCTTTTGGGGTCATGGCTGGAACTGGGAGTTTGGATTTCTTAATCACCTGAAAAAAATTAAATTCTATGATGGAAAGAATTACCTAAAGTTTTAAACAATACTAGAAGTCTATTCTATGAAGATGGATGTACTGAAATGAAACCAAGTCAGCATACTATGCATGTTAAACAATATTTCCTATCTGATAATGTATCTCACTCTAAACCCACAAGATATATCTAATAACAATTAGTTTAGATGTGTCAGGCTATAACAAGACTGGACACAATAATTATGCTTTAGTATGGGTATCTAAAGCGCTCCCACTTCTTTGTTAATACACAAAGCAGTTGTTTGGAGCTTGTCAGGTCATTTCAGTGAGTATGTGTTTTGTCAGTGTTTTGTTTGCTGGAAGTCGGGGGGATCTATGATTACAGGCTGCTGAAGTGTGAGGCAGGATTAAGCTTTTCATTTTTATTTGGGGGATGGTAGTTACTATTTTACTGCTATGAATGCCTTCCTGAACTTTTTCTAAGCTATGTTCATTATGCTCCATTTTCTATGTAATCCCAGCTTATATATGATAAGCAATATTAAGATTAAACAAATTTTGCACTATCTCCCATCACAAATTGATGCCATCCTTATTAGACTTGATATATTCATATCACAGGTAGATTTCTCATTGAATTAATTTTAGATGCTACCAAGAAAGTTGATGTGTAACCCATGTCTAGAGCTACCGTAAAGGAATTCACCCAACTCTTATGTAGGTTCACTTAACCCTCGATTTAATGGACCCTGATATAATGGATTTCGGATTTAATGGACCACGCAAATAATAATGCATTAATTAATACATTATTTTTTTCTTTTTTATTATACTTGATCGCTGTTTCCCGCGTCAGCGAGGTAGCGCCAGGAAACAGACGAAGAAAAAATACCCCAT
>JAYMFT010235882.1:0-24870 GCA_038088735.1 Panulirus argus | reverse complement strand
AAAAAAAAAAAAAAAAAAAAAAAAAAAAAAAAAAATATGGAGAGAATGAGTGAGGAGAGGTTGACAAAAGATAAATGTATCAAAAGTGGAGGGGACAAGGAGAAGAGAGGAGACCAAATTGAAAATGGCAGGATGGAGTGGAAGATATGTTGAGTGCTTAGGGTCTGAACATCCTGGAGGGTGAGAGGTGAGAACAGGATAGTGAATCAGTGTGATGTGGTATACAGGGGGTGATGTGCTGTTAAAATGGACTGAACCAGGGCATATGAAGCAACTGGGGGAAACCACAGAAAGGTTTGTGGACACTGATTGTGGATAGGGAGCTGTGGTTTTGGTGCATTACACATGACAGATGGAGAATAGATGCAAGTGAATGAGGCCTTTATTTGTGCCTAGATATATGGGGAAATGGCAAACGAATTTGAAAATTATATATAAGTTGCTTCTTCAGCCTTCCTGTGGTAACATGAAGAACAAATAAATCATGGAATCATTAGGACACATCCACTCTCTTGCACCAAAATCAGATTCCATGGTCCATGGCCAAGTCCTACAAACTTTTCCATTGCTTACTGGGTCAGCTTTATATGACCCAGTTCATCCTATTGGCAATATCATCCCCTGTATATCACAGTGATACCTCAAAATCCTTCACTACACTCCATTCATCATTCCATTTCTGCCAAACAAATCCTCTTATTCAATCTTTTCTCTCTCTTCCTCTCAGTATTTGTGAAACACATCAACATACACAGGTCATCTTTCTCAATCAGACTGAACACATTTCCACAACTCTTTCTTGCACTGTCATTCCATACATGATGAACCCACCTCACACCATATAATGACCTTAGGTATTTCATTTCTGATGAGTCCACTGTGTTCTGTTCTCTTTTATTCAGAGTCCAAGACATTCATATACCATCATCAGGATTCCTATACCTTCAGACATATGCATCTTTGCCATAACAGACATTGAGCCCTCTATCCACACACTCCTCGATGCTTGGATGTCAATTGATTATATGCATTTTTTCATTTTGCATCAGCATCATATATTAGAAATGATAAGTGTATCATTATACCAGTCTGAAGAAGAAAAAGTTTTTGAATATCCTTTTTTCTCATCTGAAGTAGTCAGAAAGATTATGATAGTTTGTAAAACAGTGGTGTAGTACATTACTTGTTATAGTATTTTCAGGGTAGGAATTTTTTTCTCTTTCTATCTCTCTATTTCAAATATTTAATGAACATAACCAAAATTCCAGGTTACTTTGGTAACATTCTGTATTGCGGTGACATGCGATGGTACCCAGAACTTCTAGAACATGAAGTGTTGAGGAATGTGGTGGAGTTACGAGAGCTGGATGTAGTCTATCTCGACAACACTTTCTCAGCACCTTACTGTGTCTTTCCATCCAGAGAGGAATGTAAACAACAGCTCTTTCATATTATTGAGTAAGTTAAACAGTAAGCTTTTGTGCTGCAGTAAAAGTGTGTTTTTTTTTATGACAGCATTTCAACAAATAACTTTCTGTTTATTTACAACAAAGTATAGTTTACACTCTTTATATATCCTTCCAGTTTGCACCATTAGCACTGTTCTTCCAGGATGCACTGGCTGTACAGTCCTCCCAAAACACATCAGCAGGACTATCTACCCAGCATACATCACTTGTACTGCCCTCCCACCACAAACCAGAAGTACTTTCCTCCCAGAACATATCAGCAGGGCTATCCTTCCAGTACACATGGGTTGCATTGTCTTCCTAGAGAACACTGGCAATATTATCCTCCCAGCACACACTGGAAGTGCTAACCTCCCAGCTTATACCAGCAGTACTATCCTTCCACCATGCATCAGTAGTAATATCCTCCCAGCACACTGAACCATCCATCCAGTGCTCAAGAGCCATAGTCCTTCCAGAACACAAGCATTAGATAAGAAAGTGAAATGTAGAATTTTTAAAGTATTGTGCCTTAAACATTCATCACAAGAGACTTGAGCTGTTTCACACTTGAATCTAGGAGTAGAATACTTAAAAAAAAATGGTTGAGGCTGTATTGAGAAGTTCGAAAGACCCTCTAAGTGTTCAGTAGCTGAAGGTTCATTTCTTTAAGATGTGTCATCAGGGTGAAAGATTTTTTTTTAATATATTTTCTCAAATGGCTGTACAGTATCTGTAACCAGGTTTGGAGTTTGTACAAGCTGATTAACACTTCACGACAAAGATGAGACCCCCAGTAGAGAATTAATAACTACAAAATTCCACCTATTATCATTTGCCATGACAAATGGTGTGCTCTGTACATGTACTTTTGCCTAGCGAGACCCCCATGTATTTGCACCTGCATCATTTTTTTGAGGTTCAATGAGGGGCAGATTCTTAAAAGTGCATGTTTCATGCACTGTTCTTGTCCTAAAAGCATTTATGCATCTGCAGGAGTTTCATTGTATCCAGTAAGATCTGAATGTTAAAGTGTTGCTGTATCCATATAATCCATAAACAGAAAGATTTTGCAGTTAATGTAAGCTAATGATTGCTTAGATTGGTCTGTGTTGAGTGGCAGAGTGAACTGTCATACAGAGAGGTATAGGTTGAATGGAACATTCTCAACCTCAGCTGGGTTGCTTGTTACTAGAGATCTAACATCTACATGGGTCGAGGCTGCTTACAAATGATCCCATCTTTATATGAATAATCCTCTTTAAAACTACTGTTAGGTTTGAGGGAGTGCTGGTGTCATTCACTAGAAAGGCTTACAAATGTAGAATTGGAAAGAGATGATATATTCACATTTATTTTGCAGACAAGGAATATAAAATCCTTTTACTGCACTCCAGTAGATAACTTCATCATACAATAACAGTTATTTTGTAATTTGTTTTTCCCATGTAAGTGTGACAAATGTTAGTGTTTGTGAACTGAACATGGTCTGTGTTGATGGCACAGGTTTGGTTACTTTAGTTAGTTGGACTATTTTGGGAAAAAGTGAAACAGCATTAGAGCTCTTCAAACAATTTGTCTAATCACCACCTTTAAATATTAAGTTTTAGAAGCACGTAGATTGCTCATGTTATTAATGAGGTTTTAGTTGGTGTAAAATCGGATATTTCTTGGAAACTCATGATGGAGTTTTAGCCAAGTCTGCCTGCTATAAATTGAGGTTAAGTCTTGAATTCATTTCTCCAAAGAGATGCAAGTGGAACAGTTCATAGTATTGATCCCCACCCCACCCTGAGTACTGCTTACATATTTAGGGGCTCTCTTTCATAATCTTTCTCCACAAGAGGGATTTCTTGAGAGTATTCTCTATCCCCACTTCACTACCACAACCTAAGGGATGCATCTTTTGATGCTAATTTGGTGGAAGAAGTTTACCTTGTAGGGTACATTTTTTGCTGCATTCAAACTGATTACAGATAAATCCATTTTGGAAAAGAAAAATTTGAAAGAAGAGATCCTTGGCTTCCATTTTCTTTAAATATTTTAGTAACATTAAAACTAAAATGTTACTCCAGTCGACTTTACTTCCAATGCCTTTTCATATGGTATACTTGAATTTGAAGGTAAGGCATATTTGGTGCACATGCTAATGTGGCATGTTTGTATTTGTGAATGTCTTATGTTATGATTTTCTGTTGGGACTCGTTTTCATCCAAACAGGTTTGCTAGTTACATAAACTTTCAGCTTGGTCATTCATGAATAAATACAGTCTGAAACAAGTGCTTTTTCCCTACCCACTTGAAAGACTATGCAGTTTCCTTTTTTCTGCTTCCAGCTCATTTCCAGATCATATAATCAAAATTGGCATAAGAGACTTAGGACGAGAGGACTTACTAGAAGCAGTAGCTCGAAGATTCCAGGAAAGAATACTAGTAACTCAAAGCAAATTTGACCTGCTGCAGCTGCTACAGTACTCACAGGTGTTTACTACTGACCCAGAAGAGGCACGTATCCATGCAGTTCCTATGCAACAGGTAGGTGTGATGACATTATCTCTCAGTTGTGCTCAAAATAATCAATATTGTTTTATTTTGATGAACTATATTTTAATCTTGGTGCTGTCTTGCTCATTCATGGGATCCTAGAGGGCATGTGTGCAAGGCAAGACTTTCTGATGTATAGGGAAACAGTTACACATTTTGCAGACTTCGTTTTTTCATTTTGATTTATGTTAGCACCAAAATCAGTCATGTCTTGTTAATAGCAACATTTCTTGTCAGGAAAGCTTCCCCTCTTGTAGCCCAAACTATATTTTCTCCATTTATGAATCCAGTAAATACTAATTCACACCTAGAAGGTAATTCAAAAGACTGAAAGAAAAGTAAATTCTTACACTTTGTCTGCTCTCCAGTTGCAGGTGGCTACTCACACAAGGTGGAACCGGAAACATCCTACTGTTAGTGTTGTATTGACAGCTTTGTACGTTGGTTGGCCAAATGGGCCTTTCAGTAGCCAGCCTAACAATGGCATCTTTACTATACCGTATAGTGATCATTCTTCATATGCAGAGTTGATGGAGCTTGTGGCTCAATTAGCACCTCGTTGTGTCACACCCATTGTGCAGCAGTGGTCAAAGGCAGGTTGGTGGTCTGATCCAAATGCTCCTGACCAGACGATTAAAACAGATATGTCTGTTTATAATCATTTACTGACGTTTCCACCACCCGAGCCTATCGAGGTACCTGAAGCAGTTGCTAATTTAATGCGTGCAGGAGCGCCAATGCTGCTTTCCAACCAGCCTCGTCGTTGTGGCCTTCGTCGTGGCCTGACACCTAGGCCTAGACGTACTCGAGGAATAATTTACACCACCCCTGAGTCTCATATTTCCTCACCAGCCCCACTAACCCTGTCACCTGCTCCTACTTCAAGTGTTACACTTGACCTTAGTGTACCTGATACTCCTGTATCCCACTTTCAGTTATATTCCACCGACAGAAGTTCAACACCCAAGAAAATAGTAAGTCTTGATAGCAATTTCACTGCTAGAAGACAATTATATGTTGAGGATGTTACACTACCAGGTACACAACATCTGGTGCCACATGTTACAGCAGATTCTTCACCATCACCCATAAAAGCTAATTTTACAAACACTTCAGACATTCATATCATGAGAACAGATTACAATGAGCAGGATCCCAGTATAGAAACCTTTAGAGGTGATACATTAAAGGATAAGTGCTCCCAATTTAAACCAGATGTCTCAAACATATCATTGCCAGTCCCCTTAAAAGGTAACAAGGTACATGAACAAACACAGTTTAATGCACAAAATACCAGTGATGATAACCTTTCTAGTCTTTCACTACAAAATATAAGGTCTCATCTGATAGCACATACAACAATGTTGATATCTTCTCAGTGTGCCATCCTTCAGAAGGATAATGACAGAGCTATGAGTAAAGATGAAATATCAGGGCTATTAAAAAATACTAAGGATATATGTGAAGCCCTTGCTCTTGTTGATTCAATGTTATGAATTTTGATTTTGCTGTGGTACACATGACAGCAAGAGACTGAGTGTGAGAGAATGTGGCCATTCCGTCTGTCTCCTGGTGCAACCTCGCCGGTGCAGGGAGTGGCAATGCTATTTCCTGTGGGGGTGAGGTGGCATCAGGAGTGGATGGGGGCGAGCAAGTGTGAATATATACGTGTATGTGCATGTGTATGTATGTATATATGTATATGTTGCTATGTATATATATGTGCATGTATGTATATATGTGTGTATGCGGGGGATGGGTCTTTCTTCGTCTGTTTCCTGGTGCTGCCTCGCTGACTCGGGAAACAGTGATCAAGTATAATAAATAGATATAAATAACCTCTACATAAACAATATATGAAAGTTTCTCATTTCTAGTGTACTTATAAAGTATTCAAAATATTTATCTTTTACTTATAAAGTATTCAAAATATTTATCTTTTAAGGTTGTAAATAGGTAATACAGAGACCATAAAAAATAAACCAATAATCAGCCTCTAGCAGCATGGCTAAATTTTCTTAACCAAACATATAAAATAAGTCATAGCAAATGGTGTGGTGAGAGCCTTACTTAAGATGGATTGTGACAAGGCAGCTGGAGTGACTGGTATTGAAGTTGAATCTGTAAATAAAGGAAATGACTGCTGTTGACTGGTTTATTAGGACTTTCAGTGTGTATAGATCATGGTGAGGTGACTGAAGACTGGCTGAATGCCTATATAAAGGCAAGGGGGACAAAGGTGGGTGTTTGAATTCTAGAGGTATGGTTGCTGAGTGTGCCTAGTAAGATGTATGGAAAATTGGTGATTGAGAGTGTAGTAGCATGCACAGAGCATCAGACTGGGGAAGAACAAAATGGTTTTAGGAGTGGTAAAGAATGTGTGGACCAGGTGTTAGCTTTGAAGAATGCTTATGAAAAATACTTAGGAGAAACAGAAAGGTTTGTATGTGGCATTTATGGATCTTGATAAAGCATATTATAGGGTTGATAGAGGTGCTTTGTAGAAGGTGCTACAAATATATTGTGTGGGAGGAAAGCTATTAGAAGCAATGAGTTTTTATCAAGAGAATAAGGCATGTATGCAAGTATGTAGAGTGAAGGGTGTGTTTTCAAGGATAGGTCTGTGATGTGACCATGGCTGTTTATGTTTATGGTTGGGGTGGTGAGGGAGGTGAAAGCAAGGGTCTTTGGAGGGAGGAGCAAGTATGTAGTCTGCTGAGAGTTGGAGGACATCCAGTAGATGAGTCTGTTGTTTGTTGCTAATATGTAACTGGTGCCATGTTCGACTGAAGGTAGTGTCGGCATTTGGAAGTATGTGTGAAAGGAGAAAGTACAGCTTTTAACTTGCGCTATTCCCCTACCAGGGTATGAGGTACTCCAGTAATTAAGGCTTACATAGGAATATACACTGTAGTTTTAAAAGTGATTCTGTCACAAACAAATATGATTACTAACAGTTTTCTTTAGTGAAATATATTACTTTGTAAGAGTGACATAGCTTTAATAATGAGATTACATAAGGGTGCAGGTCTCATACATGCTTTTTTGACATCTCTCCATGTGCTGACCAGTGTATGGAAAAAATACAGAATGTGGTGTATGGAAACTGTTTTTGATGTCACTATAAGCATTAGTGATTGTTTGCCTGATATGCCTAAGCTGCAGTGAACAGAAAAACATGCCTGGACATTTATGCCCCAGTCACAGTGGAAGGGCTAAAGTTATTCCTTATACCACACTAAATAAACTTCATAGACTTTTACTATGACTGAAATTGTGCAAAGTTTAGATTTGATCTCTGTAAACTATTAAAATGCTTTTTATGTTGTAAATAAGAAATAAATATATCAGGAGAGTCATTATTTTTATGTATGGTGTCCATGTTCAAAACTTATGCTGTGGATGATATTTGTTGTTTAGCCATGAAAGGACCACGAAAGGTGCCCTCTGCCAGTGGCCAGGTTAGAGTGAGGCACTGATGGTTAAGAAGTGGCACTGGAGTTCTACAATTACAGAAACTCTTTTGCCATGGACATCCATTGAGGGAGTTCCCAAAGGGAACGGATGTTAGAGATATAGATAGATAGATAGCTATCTGCTAACCTAAAGTTGGTAATTGCACTGGGAAATACTGCTTGTAGACACGTTTTTTCCGGTGACTTCATGATAAAATGAAGCTAATTTCAACTAATTGAAATGATCCATGGAGATTAACTTCTCTGTTTGTGTGTATTTGATATTATCGTACAGTACCGTATACATTTCTCAGTAATTACTAAAAACAAGGCATTGTTGGTATTGTATTTGCGGAAACTAATACTCGACTAGTATTTTAGCACCTTAATGCACCTACATCCACATACTTTCACCCAATGAAAGTTAGTATACTGGGCTAGTGATGATACCTTTAATAAATTCTTACACTGCTTCTTCATAATGTATGCTGTGGTGTCACTAACACCATAAACTTAGATTATGTAATGACTCGCCCTAATTTAATTTCTGTAGAATTTCAACTTCCTGCATTGTGGTGAGTATAACATGCTTCCTCTTCACACCACTACCACAAAACTATCTGTTGGATGCTTGTTGTTTGTCAGTATAATTGCAGAATAAGAACAGAAACCAGAAATAATTGAGAAAAGCACTGAGGAACACTACTTTAAATTCAGTTGCGGGGAACAATGATACTGAAGTGGCATGGACAACAGAAGTGCATGAAAAGTGAAACAGCAACCTTCAGAAAGTAGTTGTGTACCATTTTGGAGCAATTTTCAATGCACAGATATTTGAATTTTGGATGTTTGCAGACTATAGATATTCACAAGGGAATTCTGTAGTCTTATTTCTAATTTGGTGTCAGCATTAATTCTCTGATAGCCAAACAAACAGCCAAAATTATATAACATTTATTTGTAGCATATGTGTTGAGTTTTTAATATCTGAATGCACACACATGTACAGTGACCTATGTGTTGGTAGTGACTGCACATTTCCAGCCTCTTGAAAATGGCTGGCAACATAAATGGTAGAGATGTTTCTCTTATATTTGCTTCATCTGTGTACCACTTGCTTTCTTTGTGTTGTCATCCATATTCCAAGTGCTCCATCTCTATACTAAACTTTTTTGTGATGATTTTCAATCTACAGATTAAAATACTTCTCTAATGGTCTCTCCCATAGCACATTAACTGGAGAGATATAAAAACATAAATACAATTAAATAACTTAATGTATTTACTTGAAACAGTTTTACAGACATAGTAATGTTGAGTTACTATCTAAAGCAAAAACATAAGGTGTCACAAAAAAAATAAATTAAAGGTTCACAAAATGTTAAATTGATGTAGCATATATAATCTGACTACAAAAATTCCAGTCATCTTAATAAGTGATCTCTTGAATATTTACCTTTCCATACCAAAATATATAACTAACATATCATGCATCACCCTTTAACATTCAGCTATATGAATGTTCAAAGTGTGTAAAAGTTGTAAATGCAGCAACTCCACATACTGAGTTAAACTGCACAATTGCACAACATACAGAAAAATCATGTTTAACTAAGTGACTAATGTGCAATCTTTTCAGCTGATGATGATTACTGCAGAACACAATATATTATTGTTGCTCTATTTTCTGCCATACCAGATTTCATATGGTATGAAGCCTAAGGAACAATTTGGCTTGCATCACAGTAAATGATTAGATACATTATATACATGATACCAAACTCATGAATACACCCGTAATAGTAAAACTTACTGTTCATTTTTAAGGTGCTCATAACACCAAGCAGGTAATGCCACAATGAGCACAGAATGCAGTATATGCAGGATGTTTTGAAGGCTTGGTGCATTATCACAAACGTGTCGTATATTTACTTATGCAAACATTTGAGTGATACTTACCACAGCCTGATGCAAAATTGCACAGGCCTTATATCACATGTGGCATCGTACCCTCATCACCATCCCAAACTAGTTTAGCTTTAACTGCCTTGCGGGTGAGACCATAAAACTTTAGTGGCTTAAGTTTACGTTTAGTGGCAGTAAATTTCCAGCCCACGTGACAAAGGCAGCCTGAGCATTTTGCTATTTTCCAAGCATATCTGCAAAATAAGCAAAAGCACATCTCTGAATATGTATATTTCACGGAAGTCATGGAATTTTATTACATCCTAGAAAGTTCTCAAGTAAACAAATTACAATCTTAATTATATTAAATACTTAGAAAGTCCTAGAAAACTGTACTGAGTGCAGGAAATTTGTAGTGCTTTAATTTATATATATGTTTATGCTAGACAAGAAAGCCTACTTCTGGGATGGAAAGCCATCTATGCAATGCATGTTCTCATGTCAAAACTAAAGCCATCTATGCAATGCATATTCTCATATCAAAACTTATCTCAATTTATGACAATGCTGCAATCTACACTTGTAATTCAGTCAAAACTCACCTGGAAAATAATATACATATCACAAGAAATTTTGAAAATTTACTGAAATGATTTATTCTTGAAGCCTCAGGCACCTGTGCCTTGTTATGGCAGGAAAGACACAAAGGTACAAAAGAAAGTAAATATATGATTTCATTACTTACATTTCATTACTTATATCAACACTGCCAAACTTTTCTTTTTCATTTTGTCTCTCCAGTTTTTTTGGTGCATCTTAGTTTATAGTTTCAACTTATCATAAGAATAAAATTGCCTACACTGGCAAATAAATCATACCTAAAAGCATGCATAAATCAAATATAACGAGGAAATAAATGTGTTTGTACTACCTATATCAGAATTAGTCAAACTGTGTTCCAACACTGGCCAAAGAAACAATATTTCACTTTTACCTACCCAGGGAACCATGAATGTTCTGTTGATGGCCGTACATTGTATGTAAGGTTGGAAGCTTTACTGAGGGTCAGCATTTCATGGACATATCCACCAGGATTTACAAATGTTCCCTGAGGTCCTTCCACTGACATAGAAAATATATCTGCAGTGTCCCCAATTACTTTGGTGCACTGAGTACAGGTTAACATTTTGCACTGAAAAAAGAAAGTCAATGTACTTCATTAAAAAGGTATCCTCATAAAAATAAGAAGGGCATTTCTACTCTGAATAAATGTGATAAGTTGGCATTCTGTCCACAAACATACAATCTCTCCTTGTCTCACATTACACTTGACAACATTTAACTCGCATAACTAATTCTTTGTTACTCTAGATTTTCCCTACGTTAAGTGCTATGTGGTAGCCCTGCCTTTTGGTTGGAGGAATATTTAATAGTAGTTGGTAGGAACATTATACAGGAGCAGTAGGTAACAATATTAGGTGGGAACATAGGTAAAAGTAAAAGGTTGGAACACAAGGTAAAAACATTATGTAGGAGCCTCTGAAAACACTGCTGTAGAATTGCCCTCTGCTAATGGCCTGTAACAGGTAAGGCACTAAAAGATAAAAAGTGATGAGGGAGTTCCTGAAGTGAACTGGCATCAGAGATACAGATAGTGTGATAAGCACAATTAGAAGTAAAAACTTTTAATTCTTCTTCTTGCAAGCAAATTATCTTCTGACAAAATTAGCAAACTGAAAAGGAAAAAAGTTCTGAGCTGTGAATTGGCAAACTAAAGATTTCAGTTTCAAAGAAACATGGTTTGATTGCCCACTTCACCATCTTCAAACTTAAGCGGAAGGGTTAAGTGGAACAGTATCATTAAAAATTATAAAAATCCAATGTGATTTTGTAGAGAACATAATCAAAGTAAATGGAAATTATACTTTAGGAAGTACAGGTGTTTATACTTTTTACTGATGCGCCAACACAGAACTGAGATAGCACTGTATTACTCCCTAAAAATAAGCTGAACCCAAAAAAATACCAAATTATTTTCAGTGTTCTATATGACAGTTGTCTCACCTTAGAGAGAACAGAAAGAATGTATCTAAGGCGCTGGGTGGGAGTATTTAGACTTAAGAGAGCAAGACGGTGGGTATCATCCAAAGGAAGGTTGATGGTAGCCCAGTGTGACAAATCTTGAGGATCACATGGAAGCTGCAATAAAAGAAATATAAAAATAGTCTTTTCATGGAAAGTCATAATGTTAATAAACAAAAGAATCAATAGAATAACAGTACCATAACCATACACAAGGCAATTGCTCTAAGTGATTTGTTGTATATGACAAGCAATATATCAATTTCCACTCTTAGTTGCACGACAAGCAAAGAAATAGATTTAAAGCCTTCAAAAGAATAGTACACTGAAAAAACAATATAGTGTTACAACAGTTAAGTAACTGCAGCAGTATATTCCCCAGAAACAATATAATGCCTGTTATTTTAGTACTAATAAAAAATGTAACCAAATTTGTTTTGCAAAACACATGTTTTACAAACACAACATTCTGATAACCTAAGAACATTTTTAACTTTGGAACTTAATGTAACATTTTGTTCAAAGAGAAAAACCCTTATTTTGTTCAAAGAGAAAAACCCTTACCTAAAATACATCTAATACAAAAGATACCATATCTGTTACAGATAGCACGAACTGAAATTAATAAAATTATGTCAGAGGAGGACACATTCAATAACATCACAAAATAAGCTTACATAAGACTGATAAGCCCTTTGGAGGAAGTAAGAGTTAGTTTTAATAATCACAAAGATAATGTGAACAGGTTTACACAAGTAGAAAATCTGCCATTTCATACTTACCTTAAGCATGTTGGGCTGAATCATGGTACTTTTTTTTATCTCATTCACAACTCTTTGAGCCAAGAGTACATCATCATACTGATT
Source organism: Panulirus argus (assembly GCA_038088735.1). Lineage (NCBI taxonomy): Eukaryota > Metazoa > Arthropoda > Malacostraca > Decapoda > Palinuridae > Panulirus > Panulirus argus. The sequence goes on along the minus strand of JAYMFT010235882.1, from coordinate 12,570 downwards.
GTACACCCACAACGGCCAGGGGGTCAACCATGAATTCCGGCCCCTAACACGCCAGGAATTGGGTGTTCGAACTAAAGCTGTAAAATGACATGTTACATATTAATATATATATATATATATATATATATATATATATATATGTCATTGAACATCATAAAGTGTTTTTTAAGATAAGAGTAAAATAAAATTTCTATTGAAACAGCTCAACGTGTTGGATAAATATTCTGTATGTAATATCTTGCTCTGAAAAAGGAAGTCCGTAAATGAATATGAAGTATAAAAATTATGCTTGTCTTCTCAACCTGAGTGCCATAATAATCATCTGTGTTTGAAGGGATACCAAACATTCTAAAGCTTTAAAACGTATATTGCCTATTCCTTGGTAGCTCCATGAAGATTAGTAAATTGCCAAGCACAGGTCAACAGTTTAATCCAGAGGGTTGTTGAAAGGACTGAAGCATGAGGGAAAACACTGTTGACAGGATATGAGGGAGAAGTTGCTCCATCAATAACTACCACAATGGAATTACTAAAAAGGAAGCTATGCTTTTGAGAACAGAAGGAAACAGAAATGCCACAAAAAGTTAATTTAGGGAAGCAAACCCTTATGCCACACCACCAAAAGCTTTGTTGATACTGAAAGCTATGACAAAAGATTCACCATAATCCCTGACAGAGAAAGTTTAGTCAGTGCCCACATATATGAAAGCCTCACACAACTGGTATTTTTACAATGTAAAATTTATGGGTCAGCTAACAACCCAGCATGTTTAAACTCTCATGAAAGAGACGACAACCCCATCCCTCCCTGAGGACTCTATAGAGAACCATGAGACAACATTTGAAAAGTAACTGACTAGACACAAAACACCATAGGTTAAACATGTCTGGGGTACAGTAATCTTAACATGATGTTCTAACAAAATTCAAACCATTTCACATCTATTTTTTTATTCAATATTACTCCACTACTACAAAACTCACTGATTCATGTTAATTTCTTACCTAAGTCACGTGCTTGAGCAATGTGAGCATTAGCCTCTGGGGGATGAGGTAGTGTTAGCTTATCTAAGGACTGAAGACGCATCATTTCAAATGGATTTCCCATCCGGATTTCAGGCAAGATCTGCACTCTTGCTACAATCAGCCTAGTAAAAAAAAAAAAAAAAATCTTAATACACATGGCAGAAGTGATATCTGAAAGGTCTCCATTCAATATTCACTCTGCTGACATTATGGATGAAATCGTGTCAAATTATATTTTATCAAGAACTAGAAGTATCTAAATTCTAACCTTTAACATACTAACCCTGTAGTTTCTCGGCGTGTTGACATAACCTTAAACCTTTGGCGACCTTTGGCTTTTATTGACAATGTTCCAGTGAGTTCTTCTTCTTGATATTCATAGATTTCTGCTGTTGTTCCATACCTGGCTTTCTCTGAGCTTCCATCTTGAGACATTCTGGAAAAATTATTCATTACAAACTAACTTTGATTTACATCCTTTAAACCTCATTTTGCCATGCACCTGGGTATTTAATGCACAGTTCCTCCCACATTTAAGAATTTTGGCACATTTACCCACATTTCTCCAAAATGACACCTCTCACATGCTCAAGCACTTCACTTTGTCATCAAATTTAATCTGAAGTCCACCTCTGTAACTTTTTAATCCAATTAATTCCAATACACTAGTCATTCTCCCTATATCAATTTCTCCCATGTATTTATTACAAATTATGACCCCATCATAAGTTATCAAAACAATTATCACACATTTTCAAAGATTTACTGACACCTGCTTTTCTCAGAGGTCATCTGATTTCCTTTCATTCCATTATCTATTTTACAGTATCGTTAAATACCCATGAATCAAAAGCATACACTCCTAACAAGCTTATCACACTTGTTGGCTTACATTCTTCCCTCATTAATTTCCCTTGGTCAAAGCACAAGAACTCTACCTGCCTTCAATCACTCTACAATATGTTACCTTCCATTCTAACATCCTTAACCAAACACAAGAGTCCTTATAATCATTCTATCACCTGTCCAATGAACCACAATTCACACTTAGACTTTACAAATTCTATACCAGATCTAATCACATTACCATTACTAACCACTATATACACCAAAACCTCTTCATTATTATTTGCATCTTCTGTTTTAATACTTGATTGCCATTTCCCACATTAGCAAGGAAGCATCAGGACAACAAAGAAAGGCCTCATCCACTTACATCCATTCTCAAGCTGTCATGTATAATGCACCAACACCATAGCTCCCCATTCACTTCAAGGCCCCACAAACCTTTCTAGGGTTTACCCTGGATGTTTCACGTGCCCTAGTTCAGTCCACTGCCAGCACGCTGATCCCAGTATACCACATTATTCCAATTCACTCTATCCTGTGCATACCTTTCATCCTCATACATGTTCAGGCTCCGATCGCTCAAAATCTTCTTCACTCCATCCTCTATCTCCAGTCTGATCTCTCTGTTCTCTTTGTTCCCTCCACTTCTGACATATATCCTCTCTGTCAAACTTTCCTTACTCATTCTCTCCATATGTCCAAACCATTTCAGCATACACTTCTGCTCTCTCAACCAAACTCTTTTTATTACTACATATCTCTCTTACCCTTTCAATACTTACTCAATCACACATTTCATTTCCAACAAACCTCCTACATACAGCCTTATCTGTAGCCCAAGCCCTGAATCCATATGATATTGTTGGGACTACTCCTCTTTCAAACATACCCATTTTTGCCCTCCCTTTGAAATGTTCTCTCTTTTCACACATTCTTAGGTGCTCCAAGAACCTTTGCCTCCTCCCCCATCCTGACTCACTCCCACTTCCATGGTTCCATTCGCTGCCATGTCCACTTCCATATATCTATTACACTTCACTTCCTCCACTTTTTCTCCATTAAAACTCAAACTCCAACAAACATGTCCCTCAACCCTGCTGACCCTAATAACTTGCCTTATTCACATTGACTCAACTACAAAATTTTAAATTACTAAATTATCATAAAAGCACAATGTGGACTACTTTCAAAAGTGGTCAAGGCAAAATGTAATTAAAGTAGTTTCTAAACTACATGATTAATATACATAACATCAAATATTCGTTAAAATATAGCTATTCTACTGTCATATACATTTGCGTAGGATCTAGAATATAAAATCCCCTCTTATTCATGTGGTTATCACATCTAATTTTGCTAATACCTGATTAAGCCATTTTTCTTTTAAACTAACACTGATTGCCTTCTCATTATGATCTGATTTTTCATTAACCTCCTGCTCTTATAAAATGTTTTGGTCCAAAGTGCCATACTGAATAATCTCTTGTCAACATTAATTGGCCTTTGTTCCTAACCTTCAAGGTTCTGAAGGTAGTACAGTGACCCTACACTATGGAGTTCTCTGTTTCACAAGAAAAACAATAATTCTTACTTTGAATGAACAATGCCAAAAGTACGGTCCTTAGCAATAACATTCCGCAACATAGAAACATGTAAAGGGTGAAAGATGGTAAGAGGGAGCGTCTGAGTTGGCACCAACACCAGGTTCATCAAGGAGCTGTGAAGCAACAATGGTATCGACACATAGTCATTCTCCTCCTGGACAGTGCGGCCCCTTAACTCCTCTGTCTCACCAAGGTACTGGAATAGAAAAAAAATAACGTTTGACATAAATGTAAGAGAACAGTACCTAAAGGATATTTCAGAAGTTGAGGCCAAAACATATACTGGATCAGGGTTGTATGTTAAAGTACCACTGTAGATAAAAGTAAAAGCCTACTCTGACAATGGGTGTTTTTTTTATTTCAGATTGAGAGGATATTCAATACCAGAATCACCCTAAGATTTCTGTCCTGCCAAACTCATAGCAAAATAGCAATGTGCAGTACATGTAACCTACTGAAAAGTGTGCCACTCCCCTTCCCCTAAATTCTACACTACCAACTCATTATGTTAGCCATACAGCAATGTCAAAGCTGCTCTCAGTTTGACATAAGCAACCCATTCAAGAAAATGATACAAAGACAGTTCATGTGCGGGTGGGGCACAAAAGAGTAAAGGGCTACTTGGATTAGAGGAGTGCAATTTGACAACCATTTTAGTTCTGGCTCACAATGCTCCTTCTCTAACCCTCCCGGTAAACAGGCAGGTAGCACTTGCAATATACATCCCTGGTCAGTGGCTACCTATCAAGTGCTACCAACAAAACTAAGTGGCATAATGATAAAACCAGGAGTTACCTTAGCAACAAAATACAGAGAAACAAGAGGTTGAAGACAAGTATAAATATATGAAAAGGAAAGATAAGGGGTTTTAGCTCAGTTCAATAATTCATCCCATTAATCTTAACGAAATATACTGTATATTACGACTATACAGTAACAACATATAAGAATCTTACTCACAGTATGTCTGGATGGTAGGGTTGTGTCATACTGTTCACCACATCCTTCATCACCACTACCATTGCCATTTGGACCATCTGACTCCTCACAACTTTCATATTCTGCCCAGCTGACTGCATCTGGAATTAAGGTTACTACTTCATTGTGCTTCTGGTAAAGAATCACATTACCAGTTTCGTGTTGTCCCAGTGGCAATCTAATAACAGCCAAAAGTTAATTTGAGAATGGCAAAACCTATAGTAATTTGGCATTTAATCCAGTAATACTGTAAAAACATGATGTTAAAATGAAAACAAAAATGTTTCTGACAGTCTCTCATGACTAATTAATTTCTATATCATTTGGCTTGTAATAAGTGACTGAGTGAATATCTCTCTAAAATCAGTGGTATAATCAAACACTCCTTCTATTCAAATTTTTTTTCCTGTTAATGTGGAAAGATCAAGTATACACAGCCTCTCATAATCCTAACTTATGTCCAGTCAGCTACAAGAAGACCACTTCCACACAAATTTAAATACTTTTCAATTTTTACATCATGCAGACTATGCCAGTTTTTCAACTGATAGTACTGTCTCCGTTCATAACTCCATTTTCACATGAAAATAACTCCATTTCATGTAATCGAGTCATTCTTTTGGTGTCATATAACTTCTATACAATTCATTTCCTCATCCATCCATCTCTTTTGTAGTTTGCATTTTCTTGTCAAACCTCTGAGTCCCAGACAAGATAATCAGACCACAGCCAACCAAGCTGTTAATATCTCCTTTAGGTATGGCACATTCTTCACTTTTTTATGTTAGCTATTGGCATCAAGGTCTTAAACATGCATGTTGCCATTCTACACATATGGAGCTGAGTAATATTTGCTGTTGTCAAGCAACTTTTACAGTAAAACAAGACAGTAAATCAAATACTAATAAGTAAAATTAAAAACTGATGTAACAATGCTAAATTCTTATAAAGTACTATTATCTTCATTGCCTTCAACAATATGATAAGCCTCAAATGTGAAGAAAAGAATATATCATGCCAATATACAGTTGAAAAAAGTGAACATTTTGCCACTTATCAATGTAACACTACCACAACGAGTAAAACTATATCTATGAGTAAGCGAATTAATTACCTAGAGGACATCAAACCAAAGCATCTCTTGAGGGTAACCATAAAAATGCTTGGTATTATTCAAAATACACTTCATTTAGGTTGGGTTAAATTAGTTATGTATTTTGCTAGTTTTTACCCCACAATTCCTCTCTCCATGAAAACCCTGCCAAATTCTTCAGAATTAACCTTGAGGCACACATAAAAGATGCATACCAGGTCTTTAACATTAAATCAACTATTTGTAAAATGTCCAGTGACAAGAGTTTTATCATAATCAATAATCCACCTTTGTATTGGCCTTAAACTGAAAACATAACACCCTTAAAATGAAAGGTTTCCGTTTTACTGCACATTCTTCAATATAGTACACTGCCGCTTTGTTCACTTTCACCAAACCTTTGTCATGATGGAATCCTTCCAACCCTGTGCCGTATTCCTATCAAGACAGCCGCAAAGCTTTAACTTTCCCGTTTCAGGAGTACACCAACCTTCATCTACGACCACCTCCTCCATCGGGACCAGGTCCTGCTCCTCCTCCTGGGCCTCGGCTTGAGCTAAGGCCACCACTTCCTCCTGCTGCTGCTGCTCCTGACGACCTTCTTCCCTCCTCTGCTCCCCACCTCCAGCCCTGTCACCTTCCACTTCCGCCTCCATTTCTTCCTCCACATCCTGGCCCAACTGTCTCTCCTCTCTGTCAGCCATCAGTTTCCTTGTCTACGTCACAAACACCATAGAAATTGACTATCAGCGATCCCCGACAGACACTGTCAATCGAGGGTTTTATTATGACGTCGCTTGTACAGCGATTCTATCTTCCGCCTCCTCAGCGACCACTATTTTCACAGATTATCTCATTGCTCTTTCTTGTTAACCAACAGCATTTCTTTTAATACGTCTTATTTTTTTCATTCAAACTCTAACATTAACGTGCACTATATGATTCCTAAAATTAACAAATATTAAATGATTATATGCATAAACGTAAACAATTGATTTTGAAAGGATTTGAATAAAAGCATTTGGGGTTCGAGGTGTTGGAGTGTTCGAGCAGCAAAGAGTCAATCATATCCTTATATAGCTTTAATGTATGTTATTTATTATGGACTTTAAACTTGACCTAAAACCTATAGGCGAAGTCTTAAGAATAACTTTGCTAAGTTAACTGCGAGGCACATAATGACTGCATTGATCCCTAGACCGTATGACGTCATAAGGTTCAATGCTTCAATGACAGCGGATTATAGACCGCCATATTAAAGCCTGCAGCTGGGAAATGCATTGTCTATCGTCATCTCAACGGGGAAAACTTTTTCGAAGAACCCTCTGTTTTACTGTTCTACCTCCACTTACAAGAATGAATAAAGTATGAAATATTTTCAGTGTCCTCCACTGAATAAACCATCTGGTCATGAATTGTCTCATACATGTACGTGTACATACTTCCACAAACAAGACGAAATCATGGTTAGGACAGGAAATTCACAATTTCTCGTGAAAACGAATTTCCTACTGATATTGAGTGCACACCCGTTTTATAAAGTATGATTTTAACCTGACATTATAATCGTATAAAGAAAAATACTCCTGAAGGAAATGTAGTGCCACTGTTCTTACATACAGAGTACAAAGAAATTCAAAGTATCTGACCACTGAGTTTTGACGATGATGTTTTGAGATAGTGTGGTAGGCGTAAATAAATGATTCTTCAGAGAAAAGCATGTATTTTTTTTTTTAGCTAAGGAGACGCACATAATGACACTCTTGGATTTTAAGCGAAATATTTATAAAGTCTAGACTTAAAATGTATATATGATACTGTTTTTAACTTCGCTAATTGGTGAATCATTTTATGTATTAACATTCCTGCTGAAGAAAGTAATTATCATTCACGGTAAAACGTGAAAGAGGCTTTAGGACAACGGGGTAATTAATATCTAAAATAGTGAGAGGCGTGCATTAAATAAGTTTGGGCCGTCGTTCAGTCAATGGGCTGAACTAGGAACTTTAAAGCGGTCAGTGTGAACGCAGAGCAGTCGGCTGGACTTAACGGTGGATGACAAACAGGAAATTATTTCCGTACATGATACATATGGCTGGCATAGAGTAGATGAAGCCACAAGAAATCAGTCTAGTTAGCAAATACCATTTGACCCACCAGTGTCGGACTACTAGACAATAAAATAGCCACTGCGTTTATGTTTTGTCTAATGTTTTATGAAGTAATTGCGGATTTTCCTTCGTATTCAGACTGCAGTGACTATACCTATACGACAGTAAACAGTAGATATTGGGTCGGAAATGACTTAGATATAATCGAAATACATCACAACAGAAGTTATGGGTCTACTTCCAATAGTCATAAAACTGATAGTGATATTTTTGTCTCATACTTCGCTGTATCTTTAGTGATGCAGGGCCAACAGCAGATGAATAATGGCTCTATCTGCTCTCATTCAATCTCTAGTTATGTATTATCGCTATGTATGGGTTGTCAGTGGGTCAAACAGGCATATGAAGTTGAGGAACCCCAAAATCTGTACGGCTTGGCAATTGTTGCTGGACTGTGGTTTTGGTGCATGCTATATCCTGGAACACACTAACCACCACTACTCACGCCATCATGTATTCAGTAATCAAATCAGCCTGTTCCATGGTTTACCTTGAACACTTTATACACATGAATTCACCCAAATGGTTGCACGCTGACCCATATATCACATTAATTCAGCTCATTCCATCCTATGCATACCTTTCACCTTCCCAAATAATTTTAACTCAGATACCTGTAATCCTCCCTCATCTGAGAAGATCTTGAGTCTTCCTTTGCTCATTCTCTCTCAAGTCCCATCCATTTCTGCAGAAGTTGATTATTCTGTCAACCAGACTGAGTTTCCTACCTCACCTCTAATAGTTATTCAAAACATTATCATCTAACACCGTATATTTATGTATTTCATTTGCAACACATCCACCGTTTTCCTCTTCTCTACACTACACCCAAGATTAACATCCACACAATACAGTTGGAACATTGCCTTTATATAACCAGCTTTTCCGTGGCAGACATTGATGCTTTCCTTTCGTATACTGCTTACTGCATCCAGAACCAAAGACCCTTCTTCCACCCTTCAATCCACTCAGTCCCAACAGTTTTTGGAAACATTGGCAAATGTGTTACGGCCAAAAAAGGGTATATCTGAAGTTACAGTAGTCTCACCAATGATGTACGGATGTATGGCATGGGGTATAGATGAGAATGTAGAGCGAGTATGTTTGGAATGACTTGTTTGAAGACATGTGGTGTGCAGAGGGTTGATCATGTAAGTAATGACAGGGTAAGAGGAAGGTGGTAACAAGATTATGGCTGACAAGAGCTGAAGAGGGTGTGCTAAAATGGCTCGCACATATGGCGAGAATGAGGAAAGGTTGACAAAGGATATGTGTCAAAAGTGGACGGGCATGACCGAATTGGATATGGAAGGATGGTGTGAAGACTTTGTGCTAGGCCTGAAAATGCAGGAGGATGAAAGCTGTGCAAGGGATAGAACGAACTGGAGCAATGTGTTAGTGAGGGGGTGATATGCTGTTAGTGAACTGAATCGGAATAGAAAGTCAGGAGAAACCTCTTACAAACCTGTGGGTCCTTTTTGTGGATAGAGGAATGTGGTTTTGGTATATTACAGTTATAGACTGCATGTGAGCATGAGGCCTTTCCTTTGTCTGTTCCAGGAACAACCTTACTGTAGTGGAAAATAAGTAAGAAAAATGAAAAAATGAAAATACTTAACCAAATATTTCTCAACTTACTTCATACAGAAATTCTTGAGTAAACTCATGGTTCAAAAAACTTTTATCAATCTTAAAGACGTATTGCTTCTTCCCAGTCAGAATGTCTGTGTGTGCCACCAGTCTATCATTGTGCCACCAGTCTATCATTCAATGAATTATCATAATACAATATCAGACCAGTCTCAATATGCATAAAATGGAGTGATCATCTTTACGACCAGACACAAATGGCAAAAGAAATAAACAGCTTGAAATGAATGAATGGTGCACTTAAAATGCAGTCATGACAGCAGACTGAAGACAGACCTTGTAACATTACCACAACCAGAGAGCAAGAAATAAATATAGCTTGATTACAAACTTTCTATACATAATATAAACTGATTTACAGTGAGCATACTACAAAAAAAAATTATAGTTCAAGTGAAGGATTAAAATAAAAGTTTTCACAATTAATCAAAACTTTCATTATATCAAATGAAATCCGCTGATGTTTAGGGGGTAACAACTTGGACCAGAACAATACTTTGGCAAGGCAAAGCAAGTATACTACATACTGCATTACATAATAAAATAAATTCAACTTCAAAACAGCCAACTCTACATTTGAATCTCACCACAAATCTCTATCTTTTGGCCAACATACTCCTTTCAATATACTATACATGAACTGGATGATAAGTGAAACAACTTGACTTGTGATTTGTGTATTGGAAGTTAAACCGAGACATGTGGTGTTGTGTTAAAAGGTGATCTTAGGGAATACAATTTTCATGATGCTACAGACACTGATTTCATAATTTTCTTTAACATATACACATACATGAAATATATAAATTATTTTCTCATATTTGAAATATACATTACATATATCTTAAATTTTCTTGCCTCTCCCGCCTTAGCGAGGTAGCATTAGGAACTGAGCCAATGAACATATATATAAACAAACAATTTTCATCTTTTTTTATAAACAAATGATCTTATTAATAATTCCTTATGAGTGCCAATTTCATGTACCAGTGCCTCAAAAAATTCTTAAACAGCATTAAGTATTAAGGGTCATAATCAGAAACATAATCCTTGTTTGACTCTCTAACACAGGTCAAGACCACCTTCTCACGTCTAACCACATTCATTTTACAAAATGTACGAAATTAACTCAACATCAGTATTATATTACATTCAGGTATTCTTTCCAAACCATATTTCGTAAATAATATAATCACCCTGTTAAACCCAAAAATCAGTTTGCTATTATGTCCATAAAACACTTCAAACCTCCATGCTTTGGTTTAACATAAATAGGGCAACCTATCTGTGGTAAAAGAAAAGATATTTACTTCTCTGTCAAAGTAATGCCACATTAAAAACTTCCTTCACTATAAATAACAAGGACCATCTACTTACCCCACCCATCGTATAAATGGAAATAAGGTTACTTCTAAATTTAATACCACCAACATACACTTGGATTAAGGATTCTAAACAGGAACCCTTGCCAGTAGAACAAACTTTGGTATTTTTTCTATAAAAGCTGTCAAGGTTGTTTGGTGCAAGCTTGGTTCTTATCCATTACTTATGCAAACTGAAAAGGGGGTCTGGTATGTTTTTTTCCTTGTATTGGAAAGGTATAAAGCTACTAGTCCATCTGCACTGCACTCCTTCAGATGAGGGCAGGTAGTCACACATCCTTCACGCGCATGAAGCCCCACAGGATAATCATCTTTGTTTTGTTCCACCTCAGATGAATCCCACATATCAAAGTTGTCCCTTGGCAGGTTAACAATGGAATCTGCACACTCTGACTTAGGAAGCTACAGCACTGCTGACCGTGACATGTTGCTTTCTTGCCCCCATGAACAGAAGTGGTCCGCGAAGGCCTCTGTTGAGGTAAAAAGAAAAAATATATTCATGGCCAATAATACATCCATTTACATCTCTCCCTATGTAAATCTATTTGTAGAATGAATAATGAGTGAGAAAAATTATCTATATCACTACTCACGGCTTCATCCACATTAATCAACATTTCATAACATATCGTACACAGTTTATAAAGCTAGTCATTGGTTTATGGATCAGAGGACATTCTGGAAACAAATGGAAAACTAGATACAGCAATTCCTCTAACCAATTCAAAAAGGCTTGTTACAAGAGATTACTTGGCTTCAGCACATTTTGATTTCCTTAACATAGTTTCTTTAACATTCTAAACACTAAATTTATTTCCTATGATTATCTATCTTGTAACAGCCGATTCCCAATGACAACAGTTTACATAGTTGTAAGAAGAGTCATGTAAGGGATAAACAATTATGGTGCATTGGAAGATTCAGTGAATATTATGAATTTGAGCATAGCATGTGCAAGCTGCTGCCATGAAGGAGTATTCACCCAACAATGAAGTACAAAAAATTCTAGAGTTTATGTGTTATATGTTAAAATCTAAAAACAGTAGAAATAAATAACAATAACAATGGACACTTGGTGTAAAGTCATTTGAAAAGTGCAGGGATTCCAAGTCCTTTTGGATGGTATAATTATGATGAATGCATGGCAAATAGGCTGTTCAAAAGGTACATATTCTAGTCCAGTAGAATGTAAAAGGGGAGCAGTAGACATTGGAAGAGATGGAACATAAACCGTACTCTTATACACCAGAAGAATGTTAGGAGTAAATAAGTTTACACCTAGAATTATTAAACTTTTCATGCTTAAATCAAGTGTGTGGTTGATTAGCTCAGGATTTGTTTCTTTATACTTAGTTTTACATTCTACACATATTTCATATATAGGTTGAAAAACAATTACATCGAAAAAATGCTACACCTTTCACACTATAAATACATGAAAACATCTGATGAAAACGTGTATGGGAAGGATACTAGTGCTTTTCGATGGAAAATGCTCTTTTCACATCACAATACCAAAATACTCCATGTCCCTATGACCATTCTGGTAACCAGTTTTATTTCTTCATTGTTAGTGGGATAACCACTCACAGTTTGGTCACCTGGTACATGAACACAACACTTTTTCATTGTTAAGCTAATTTTCCATACCCATTCACTTCCCACTTCATATGAGGGGTACCCTGATTTCTGTGCTTCTGTCTCGCATGTACTTCTACACTTTTCTTTTACATAAACAAAAGACCAAATTGGAGGTGGAAGGATGGAGTGAAAGGGATTTTGAGCGGTCGGGGCCTGAACATGCAGGAGGGTGTAAG
>JAYMFT010235871.1:0-11122 GCA_038088735.1 Panulirus argus | reverse complement strand
TATATATATATATATATATATATATATATATATATATATATATTTATATATATAATCTAGGAAATAATCCCCGACGGGCTAAGCTGCGTGGTGTTTATGGCGGGCTCGGCCAACAATGAACTAGGAACTAATCAGCTCTCCAGCAGGTGGGTTGTGGGGAAGGGGGGGTGGTGTGCGTGGCGTCTGGCTGGCCTGGGCGAGGGAGGGGAGGGGAGGGGAGGGGTTGGGGGTCTGTGCCACGGGTCGAGCCCCAACCAATTGCTTTAATGTCGCCCAGGGAGGAGGTCGTTGAGCGCTGGCTCTCCTCCAACGCTCTTCCCCTAAGGCAACCAAATACCCTCTCCTCCCTCCTCACCGTACACACTTCCCTACCACCGGGTCAGGGGTCACTCCATCATGCCCAAAGGGTAGTTGAAGAAACCACTTGGAGGAGGAGGGGGAGGAGGAGGAAGTGGTGGTGTCTTAATCCACATGTCGTAAGGAGCCAAAGTGCAACTAAAGTATACACGTTAGACGCCATTTCCTATGATCCTCTTCACACTGGTGTTGTCGACAGACATGCACTGCATTCTGACGTCACGTTCAGGAAGAGGGTGATGTCATACCGGTATGCAAGAGAGTGACATCTCTTGTTGCATGCAACGAGGAAAAGCGTCATTGCAGTAGACTTCGATAACCCAAGTGTAAACTGGAATACAGTAAAAAAAAAATGCTGATTAGGAGAGATATAGATTAATTAATTGAACTGAAGATACTATTTTTTTTTTCTTTAAAGACGAGCTGATTAACAGAGGAGCTAGAGGCAGATGTATCTTAGATCTTGCGTTCACAACCGACAGAGTCTTGATCAGCTCTTACGAGGGAGGTTAGGTTCTGGATTTGGAAATTCCTTGATATATATATACGATGGAAGAAATGTTGAGCATTTCTTAAAAAAAAAAAAGAAAAAATAATTTCTTCTTACTGAGAATAAAAATGTGCCAAGAAAGGTGAAAAGGACTGATGTGAGTTGAAGAAAGCTAACTGGCCTGGATGAGTAGGGAAACAGAGGAACTGAAAGAGAGCTGATAGAGAAGGTCCAGAGGAGATGGTTGCAAAATTAAGAGGGCTTAGTTACAGGTAAAGTTTACAGACCTTGATTTTGTCCATGGGGGAGACAATAGTAAGGGATGACATAATCACAACCCTTAAAGTTTTTAAACCAGTTTAATGATGTCTAGAATATTTTCTGGGAAGTTTCAGAGAACTACTAAAGGCCCTATTATGAAACTAAAGAAGAAACTTGGTAGGTAAAACTTAAAGAAGTCCCTTTTATAGTACGTGTTGTGGGTGAATTAAATCAACTGAGTGATGAAACTGCGAATATGGGCAGAATACGGAAGTTTAAAAAGTTGTGTGATAATAGATTCAAGAGACGTGGTCCCATGAGCGTAGAAATCCCTCCTGGAACTATGGAAATAGATGATTACACCGTATGCGAACCGTGAACAGTAGAGATCACACATATATATATGAAGAGATCCGTGATCACTTTGCATTACATTAACGAAAGACATCAACAGTTGGGGCCGTATATAAAACTCCAGAAGCAACTGTCATCTGACTTCCAACGTATGATTGGGAAATCTATTGCTGAAAACAAATGTGATTATTTATAGTATCCTCCATGTCTGCGACTCCTTACACTCTACTTGCTGGCATTTCGCGGTGTTTGGCAAGACCTTCCCAGTTCGTGTGGTCCAATTCACGCGACGTTACTGATCCAATTCACGCGACGTTACTGACGTACGTAACTACAGAACAAAGGTAAGGATGCCTTTGTCATCAAGGCAAATACTAGACCTCAGCTGTGCGAGGATGTATAATACAGAACAGTTCATGTAACGCTATCTTACAGTGACGGAGTAAATGCTCAGGGCTGTTACTACTACAGTGGGCTACTGTATTTTCTCTAAGTAGGTAATTTGTTGTAGTAACCCACACAGGTGTGTAGAGAATGCATCACTGGTGTCAGAGGTCATTATGATGACCCTAGCGTCACCTCCATAAACCATCGTCTGGATCTACGGTGATGAGTCAATTTTTTTTTGGGGGGGTCACCATCTCCATGGTCTGTCCTGCTGGTCACCACCACCTTTACGCACACACACGCACAAACACGAACCTTCGTGGTGTAGTGGTGACCCTTGTGACCCACTGAATCTCACGGGCCCTGGTTCGAGTCCCGGCGGACACGGTAGCCAGCTCACGGCCGACACGGCTGTCCATACACCTCTTTAAGGCCGATCGATTTATGGGTACCTGGCGTAACCCACGGTGTCCGTCCCATCACCCCCGCCGGCAGGAGGAATATGTGACCCCATCACCCCCACCGGCAGGAGAAATATGGGTGCCCCATCACCCCCACCGGCTGGGAAATATGGGTACCCCATCAGTCACCCCCACCAGCAGGAGAAATATGGGCGACCCATCACCACCACCGGCAGGTGATATACGTGACCCATCACCTCCACCGTCAGGAGAAACATAGGCGTCCCATCACCCCACCGACAGGAGGAACGCAGATGTCCTCACGGCAAGAGTGACATGCGTGTGGGCGCAGACACACCGGCAGCAGCAGTCGACCAACAGGTTAAGGAGGAGAGCAACGCCTCTCGACCTGCTGTTGTCCGTATCCGGTAGCCCCCACCAGAGCCACCTCCCCACCTCCCTCGTACTTCCTGCCTCTACACCTCCTGTCACCCTCACCTCCTCCTCCTCCTCCTCCTCCTCCTCCTCCTCCTCCTCCTCCTTCACGCCCGCCCGGGAGTGCTGGTGCACAGGGCAAGCTTAACGCCATCCAGGGGTCATGGTCTCGTTCGCTGATTTGTTGCCTCGCATTAAACTCCTTGACTTCCTTAGATTTGCAGGGCGTATGTGTGTCGCCCTTTCGCATACAGGCAACGAAACCCTCTGCTCCCTCGTGCGCCAGCACAGCTGTGGAGGAAGAGGAGGCGAGTATTTCCTGTCTTATTCACAGACTTACGGATACTTGAGATCTTGCCCAGAAAGGTAGGAGCTTATCGCGTAGCGCCCACCGCAGGGAAATGTAGAGTTACTAGGAAAACGGGTCCTGCGAGATATGTGTTATCAAGTGTAATGAGAGAGAGGGAAGTTGACAGAGGAAGAGGAAGAGATTTTCATTTTATGTGGATCTTCCAGCTACCCGTCAACGTGGGCAGGAATGATGTCGCTATACGTGATTATCTTCGGCGACCTCTCTCGATGTCCAATGCCTGGGACCACCATTTCGCATTTCCCGTTTTAACACCACCAATTCGGACCACGACGGGCTCTGTCTGAACTTTACCAACAGCGGTCGTATTCGAGTCAGCCTCTGGTCATTTAACCTCCTTCGCCGTCACCGTCACAGAGCTGCAAGATGATGGAGGGAAAGGAGAAAGGAAGGTCGCTGCAAGGTATGACCTCCTCGCAATGTGTTATTCACGAGTGGGAGCGAAAGTATGTCAAGCCCCAGTCACCGGAAAGGTCAGGCCGCCAGGGACTATGGCGCTCCCGTCAGGATTTACGGTCACACACGCCGGTCTTCCTTCGAGGATCCACGGGGAGCGGGTTGAGAAAACTGGAGGTTCCGAAAGACGCCGAAGAACGCCTGGGTAGTGGGCGAAGTGCACTCCCGAAAGAGATCCTGGAGGCACGAAGAGGAGAACAAGAGGAACAGAATCTACTACAGCAGCTTTACACAGTCCTAATTATAACGCATTTGACACATGGAAACAAGAGTAAAAGTTTGTATATATACGTACATCCTCGGCGCGTGAATCAAAACAAAACCAAATAGTTTGAGTATGCGTGTGGAGGGGATGTTACAATCGCGGACGCTTGTTGAACCTCACTGAGGAATTCATTGTTAAAGATGCACGTAAAAGCTGATGCGAAAACTTCCGTGGTTGTGAGACGTTGGGACCCGTAAAAGAAGGCATAACATAGTTTCCACATCCTGACGTGATACCATGGAGGTTCCTGGAATAGCAACATATGCTCGGCGAGATTAACAAATGATTTATTTCCATTAAGGCTTTTCGATTAAGTGATGGAATGAGAAGGTCTAAACCATCCAGGCATGGAAAGGAAATTAGTGATGGTCACTTCAGACGAAAGCCCCCCCCCCCCTTCCTGGACTTGTCCTCATAATACACGAGTATCGGTTAAGTAACAAAGAGACGGGCGTGATCGTAGGATCAGGGTCATCGTAGCGTCACTAGGATCCCCAGTGGCTGGCCCCCCCTGAAGACACTACGACATGGTATGAGCGAAGCCTTGAGCTAAATCGGAGGGAGAGTGAAACCTCACACTGAGATGGCCATATCAGTCTTGCGGGCGGGGTATGGAAGAACATAATATGGCTTCCAGGAATTTCACACGGCGGGAGCGACAATGCTATCCCACAGCCTCACGCCGCCGCAAGGCATAAACACGTACCTTCCCCCTACACACACGTCGTAGGAGTCGGGTCTCCTCTGCAGCGAGCGGGCGAACTCGCCGAGGAACTCCCAAGAACTGACGGTACGAGAGTAATGGGGGCAACAAACATGCGATAATAAGGTTATGACTACCTTCCACCGCTCTTCCCGGTACCGGTTAATTACCACTGATCAAGCCCCGTCGTACGCCGCTCCCGGTCACTCGCCCTGGCCATGAGTGCGAGACGGCGGTACTCCCTGCTCATGAACAGGTTCGGCAAACTGACCTACACATAAACAGGTCGGCAAAGTGCCCCGCTCGTAGAGAGGCCGGCAAAGCGCCCCACGCATAAGCAGGTCGGCAAAGTGCCCCAGTACATATAAACAGGTCGTGAAACGTGCATACATAATCCTGTGATCAGGAAGTGTATAGACAGAACTCCCTGCCTGATGAGACTAGAGGATTCCTTCACTTATGTAACCGTGAGATGAAGAACGAGTCTGGCCCGACCTGCGGAAGGGAATGCTTTCGTCGGTCTTCGACACACGTCCAGAGATTTTTGCTGGCTTCGGTTCCCTACGGTAAATCATCAGCTCGTAGTGCTTGGTGAGAGCAGCTGGCCCTACCGGCGCTCTCATGTTATGTGATGGGCCGGACAGGTGTCTCCCCCTCATCCACTATTGATCCCCCCCCCACCCCACCCCACCCCACCCCGCACTCAACGATTTCTTTTTTTAGTGGGTTGTGTGAGTTGTCAGCTGAAGTGTTCCTCTCTCTCTCTCTCTCTCTCTCTCTCTCCCATGGCTGTGGGAGGTGTGCCTTGCCCACGAGGAGTCATGGAGACGCCACCGGCCCAGGCCAAAGACCATCGTCGGCTTCGCCGTCGTCAGCAAGTCGGGCTCCGCACCTTCATCTCCTCCTCCTCCTCCTCCTCCTCCTGCACGTCACCCTCCCGGCAGCTAAGATATAACTCGGCTGGTGACGTATTATATGCTTACCTCGGTAGCAGGCTGTGCCTGTATGGTTGCCACGAGCAGTGGTTTAAAAAGAGAATCTTGAAGACTCTTCGACGTTTTATAATTTCCGGTGCTTCGTAAACGTACAGAATGCTTCTTGTGGATCAGGTTTGAAAAGAAATTACCCGTGTTGGTCTTTGCTCTGTGGACAGTCGTGCATTCTGATGACAGAAGGGGTGGGGTGGAGAGGGAAGGAGGGGAGGGGGGTTGTTTGGGACCAAGGCTGGTGGTTGAAGGGATAGTGAAGGCCTAAGGCCGGAGGTGGTAATGTACGTAGGTTGGGGCCTATCGTGGTGTAGGTACTGGGGCACACTTACGGCTTAGGGTCGTGGTTTAGGTAAAGGGGGTGGTACCTATGGCTTGAGGTCGTTGTGTAAGTGGGAAGCCACGTACGGCATGGGGTCGTGGTGTCGGTGGGGGGAGCCACTTACGGCTTGGGGTCGTGGTTTCGGTGGGAAACCACGAACGACTTGGGGTCGTGGTGTAGGTAGGAGGTGGAGGAGGAGGAGGAGGAGGAGAAGGGGGTGGTCTGCAACTATGGGGTCGTAGCGCGGACGGAAGCCCCTCACTGGGTGTGGCGACAGCGGTCGTGGTTCTGGGAGAGCCTCTGGGGCTGATCCCGGGACACCAGCGCAGCGGCCACTAATGTAAAGATGATCATTACGGGGCGGCTGAGGCGACCACAGCGGTGACGACCACACGTCACCTTGCTCCCTGGTCACCATGACGACCGTTTGTTTGGCTGCCTGCCGTAGCTAACGCCATCCCCACCACCACCACCGCCGCCGCCGCCGCCGCCATCCCCCCCCACCCCCCCCCCCTCTCTTCCCCCAACAACTCCTACGCACACACACACACACACACACATACAAACCTGAAATCATATTTTGCAAGTTACTATATTAGTTTTCTTTCTTCCTCTTCGCAGCTGGTGCAGGAAGAAGAGCAGGAGGTTGAGGAAGAGCCGAAGGAGAAGGAAGAAGAAGAAGAAGAGGAGGTAGTGGTGGTGGAGGAGACCTCGTCAGCACCGACACCCACCACCCAGCAGCCAGAGGAAGGCTCCTTTGTGTACATCGTTATCAATGGAAGGTGAGGAGCCACACACACACACACACACACACACACACACACACACACACACACACAGGAGTGGAGGTGCAAGAAATGAGTAAGTTCCTGACGCTGAATGGATGGGTGAGAGACGAGCAGTGATATATGAGTAACCCAGTGAATACGAGTAGATGTATGGGGAGTGGCAAGAGAGGGAGGGAGCATCTGCTTACGAGTTCCTGTGAAGAGATTTTACTCCCAACGGAAACTGTACTCCTCCGTCCATACCTGATTTTACCTGAACTCTCCGCTTCCCTTTCTTAGACTTTCCTTCCAAAAGGCAATAGACTTCCCCGTGGGTTGTTCTGCGTGTAACAGTCTATTAAAATCTCGCTGGAGCTTCGCCGTTAATGATTTCCAGCATACCTCATTTTCGATGTCCTCCCAGGTCTTTGTCTCTGTTCAACATGCCCAGAATTTGCTCCTGCTTTCTGCCCTCTCTTATCAGCATTCCCTGGTCTACGTGCTATGGGCATTTTCCGTTCGTCGCTCTACCTCTAGGATGTCCAGAGAAGAAGCCCCTCTGACCTTTATTTCCGATTATCATTTCTTTATTCATTTTGTCCTCATTCTTCAGGGTACATTCCCCTGAATCCACTTACAGCTGATTCCACTCTCTTATCATGACCTCTGATTATATTACATCTCAGTTCCCTGCTCTCCTATTTAATCCGATGACGCTTTCCCTGATCTCCTATTCATTCCTCAGTTTTATAACGTCTTCCCTACAACTGTTGAAGCTTCTGTTACACCCCTCGCTCCTCTAAGACCTCGTTTAGATTCCCTCAGCATTATGGTGACAGATGCGTCATCGTTAAAATGTTCCTCTAATTATATTTCCTCTCTCTCCCTCGGTTGGTAGACGCGTATAATCCTCCTCACCCTGATTTGTCCCTCCCACCGGATATATACATACACGTGCGTACCGTCGTTTTAACGTAACCTTGTCTATTACTGATCTACTAGAGTCTTACCATAGCTTAGCTCTCTGGCCCGTCACTACACGACTCGGTTTATTTCTCCAAGTGTCAGTCTGGAGGATGTGATGATCATCCTCGCCCGGAAATTGTTCTATAAGACATTCCCGTTTATTTACACGAGCTCGAAGATGTGACGAAACTCGGGAGCCCGTGATCCAGTAAAAATTTTTAAATAAAGAATACGGAAAAAGTTTGAGTCTGACAGGGAGAACGTGTGTCAGTCAGTCGTCAGCAGCAGAGTTGGCTGTTAGTAATTTCGTAATTTTCTTTTCCGTTCGCTGGTGCACTCCGGAAATTTTTCATTTTCCAAAAATTTGTTTATTAACTTTATCTTTCACAAAAAAAAAAAATTAATCAACCGAAAATTTCAGTATGCTGAGTTCGACGCCTCTCGACAGTGTGTCAGTCTGAATCCCTGGTCGCCTCACACACCCTGAATTCCCATCCCCCCAACTTTTTACGCGTCACTTTGCCACAGTGAAATGATATAGTCTTCAGGAGCTTTCTTTACAATCTCCTCCCTCGTGTTTGACATTAGGCCTGAGGAGGCTGTGGTCTATCTATCTCAATCTTGTGTGTGTGTGTGTGTGTGTGTGTGTGTGTGTGTGTAAGTGTGTAAGTGTGTGTGAGAGAGAGAGAGAGAGAGAGAGAGAGAGAGAGAGAGTGTGTGTGTGTGTAATCACATGAGCTCACACTTGCCTTAGAATGAGAAACACTACCAGGACAATAACACACGAGAAATGTTGTACCCATGACTGACTGACACTGTTAATAAGGAAGATCCGTGTTTTTATTGTGATGGGTCGGCGTTGCTAACGTATTCCGTGCTTTCTTCCTTCCCCCTCCCCTCTCTGCCCGGCCGGGGGGATGCTGTCGCTCAGGTTCCGCGAGTGGGAGCAGGCCAACAGCCTGGCCGAGATGGTCGTTCTCTCCTCCGGCCTCAAGATGGACGACATAGATAAACTCAGGTCAGTACCACGAACGACAACTTACTTCTAAAACCACATTAAATTAATTTTTTTTTCCTCTAAAACCACAAAATTTAATTTTTTTTCTCTCTTTTAAATACCTGTGAGTCTCAATATCTTTATTACCTTCCCTGAGGAGAAAAAATAAGGAAGAATCAGCGTATTTTTAAAGCCTCTTTAGATAGGTCTGGGTAGGTCATAAGCACGAGGGTACTGGTTTACAAAATGTGCAGAGACCAGCCCCGGTAGCTTGCGGGAGGTGGAGTGAGAGAGGGGGGGACGATGGGCGAGTCCCTGGCCGGGGAACGTGAGTGTGAGGGAGATGTGCATTGAGGAGGGAGGGAGAGAGGGAGGGAGAGAGCGAGGGGGTCTGTGTGGTGGCTGTGGCTGAAAAGATGAACGACAGACGGTTTACAGTTATCTGACTTACAGTTACAGTCATCAGACAGTTACAGTTACCTGATCAAACGGATAAGTTTATCTGACAGTCCCAGTTATGCGATCTGAGAATAAAAGTGATATGACAGTCATGACAGTTTCTTGAAGTACCTGGTGTCGTGAGACAGTTTCTTGAAGATGATTTTGTCATACGATCGTGTCTTGAAAGCACTGGTGTCATACGACACTTTCTTGAAGGTTCTGTTGCAATATGACACTTTTTTAGAAGATACTAGTGTCATATGACAGTTGCTTTAAGGCATCAGTACCATATGACACTCGAAGATAGTGGTGTCATATGACAGTTGCTTTAAGGCATCAGTACCATATGACACTCGAAGATACTGTTGTCATATGACAGTTGCTTTAAGGCGTCGGTACCATGTGACACTCTCGAAGATACTGTTGTCATATGACAGTTGCTTTAAGGCGTCGGTACCATATGACACTCTCGAAGATACTGGTGTCATATGACAGTTGCTTTAAGGCGTCAGTACCATATGACACTCTCGAAGATACTGATGTCATATGACAGTTGCTTTAAGGCATCAGTACCATATGACACTCGAAGATACTGGTGTCATGTGACGGTTTGTCTCAGTCATGTGACGGTTTGTCTCAGTCATGTGACGGGTTGTCTCAGTCATGTGACGGTTTGTCTCAATCATGTGACGGTTTCTCTCAGTCACCGGTTCCATATGACGCCCTCCTGCAGGTATTGGTGTGGTCTAACCGTGTCCGGCGCCACTTAGCCAGCGAAACGCGTTAGTAGTGAAGGGAGGCAGGTGGAGGGATTTTTTTTCCTCTCTCTACCAGATGTCACTTACTTGGAATAGCAAGACTCACGTAGGGGGTGTGTATGGCGTTCACCTCGTGTGCCGAGGGCTGAACATTTGCCACGGTCCGATCCGCTCTGGGTGCTGAGTATGTGAGACAGGGATGAGGAGAGGGAGAGTGTGTGTGTGTGTGTGTGTGTGAGAGAGAGAGAGAGAGAGGGGAGGGGGACAGAGAGAGATGAACAGTGAGAGTACGTTAAGAAACTGGGGGCAAAGAGAACATATGTGTCTGTATGAGAGAGAACATGAGAGAGAGAGAGAGAGTAACTACTTACCTACGAGTACTTACGACGAGATTCTGCCACAAGGCAGGGCTGGCGCGTAACGCTCGCCGCAGGGAGAATCAAGAGTGACGAAGAACGAGTCGCGTTAATTTCGTGATTTAAAGGGTCGTCTTTGAGTTGGAGAGATTACGTGCTTGTGGACTGTATGCTTCAGCAGCCCACGCGTGGGTGAGGCAAGGCGCAAATTCAGCAACCTGGGCCAAAGGGGTGACACTCGACAGCCACTGAAGTGGTGGCGGCTCAACTCCACAGCCATCATTAAGCCCCTCCTCCAAATACCCAGGTGGGGGTAGTACCCGTAATACATCTCCCTGGTCGGTGGTTGCCTACCACCTACCATAGAGAGAGAGAGAGAGAGAGAGAGGAGAGAGAGAGAGACAGACAGACAGAGAGAGAGAGAGAGAGAGAGACAGACAGACAGACAGACAGACAGACAGAGAGGGAGGGAGGGAGGTGGGGATACAGACAGAGAGTAAATAGATACAAGCCCAAGGTGTTTGAGCAGGTAATCTTTACTTTCCACACCGTAAACTGCAGGAATCTCGCGAGGGCTCGCATTTGACTAAGACAACAGGATCTGGTGTGTGTGTGTGTGTGTGGAACACTGGGTGAGAGTTTGACCCGTTAAACCACACCAGGTATGGGATCTTAACACGCGCGTGTGTGTGTGTGTGTGTGTGTGTGTGTGTGTGTGTCGTGGCGACAGGGCCCTTCAGCACGACCGTGCGGCCCTTGGGTGTGATGGCCCGGCCTTTGACCTGACCTGACACCCCTCCCTTTAAGGGTCAGGTCACAGGCTGGACCAGGAATTTAGCATGTTCCTAGGGTTGAGATGTAATAATCCAAATGCCCAGGTAAGGACTCGTTGATCCAGAGGACTTAGACGGTTTATTATGCGTTTAACAACGTTATTATTATCATTCTTCTTCTTCTTATTATTATTATTATAATTATTATTATTATTATTATTATTATTATTGTTATTATTATTATTACTATTATCATTATGACTACTACTACTACTAC
>JAYMFT010235860.1:0-11122 GCA_038088735.1 Panulirus argus | reverse complement strand
GGGGGGAGAGAGAGAGAGAGAGAGAGAGAGAGAGAGAGAGAGAGAGAGAGAGAGAGAGAGGAGGCGCTCTTGGGGTCTGAGGTCATGACCTGACCTTCTCCAAAGTGTGTGTGTGTGTGTGTGTGTGTGTAATGTCTTCAACCTATCCCCCTCCCCCCTCACCTCGATAGACCAACCCCGATACAACGTCACCGATCTAACAACCCAATTCAACCACAGACCACCACAAAGCAAACACACACAACGCCTACCGCCGGCCACCGGTACACCACATCTTGCCACACGGACGCCGCCCCCCTCCGGCATGCATGCACGCCCGCCAGAAGGCACGCCAGCGTCCCCATCAGCAAGCACAACCGCCTGCCTGCGCCCCTGACACAGCAAGCACATGGAAAGTCATGTGCTATGCGACCGGCCACTCATCGCCCCCCCCCACCTTCCCCATGGGACCGCCCCGCCACCCACAAGCTATATATAGACAGAGGCCCCGTGGCGCCGCCCCGCCCCACCCCGCTAGTGGTGACGTCTACAGACGTAATACGTCATGCATGATGCACCCGTGACGTCACGACAGGTGTGTGTGTGTGTGTGTGTGTGTGTGTATATATAGAAGCAGCGGGAGGCGAGGCAGGCAATGCGTCCAGGCAAACCTCGCCTCTCCAGGCAGAGGCAGGTCAAGGTCTCGTGCACTCTTCCAGGAGAACCCTATGACCTCTGACCTTCCCGGGGTCATGTTATCCCCGATGGGGACTCCAGTGATACAGTCTCTCTCTCTCTCTCATAAATCAGAATAAGCACGTGACTCCCACGACTCGTTCCTCGTCAATCTAAATTTTTCCAAGAGGTGAGCGCTACGCGCTAGCCCTTCCTTTTTTTTTTTTGCAAAACTTC
This sequence comes from Panulirus argus, assembly GCA_038088735.1. NCBI lineage: Eukaryota > Metazoa > Arthropoda > Malacostraca > Decapoda > Palinuridae > Panulirus > Panulirus argus. Next base: position 10,231 of record JAYMFT010235860.1, on the reverse strand, counting down.
GTCGTAGGTACTCGTAAATGAGTGTGCGTAAGTCCTCTCGAACCTCTGGAGAGAGAGAGAGAGAGAGAGAGAGAGCAAACGAGTCCAGGATTTCAGGACCTTTTTCAAAAAGGCCAACGGGGCAGCACCTTCCAACGCCGGCAGGGAAAAAGAAAAAAAAAAAAAAAGCTCCGACGTGTGTTGCGCGGAAGATTAAGGCCCCATCAGCCGGGCAGCCACCTCAGCAACCCCCAACACCAGCGTCCACCCGCCAGGCGGCCAACACGTAGCTTTGACCTGACCTGACCCGACCCGACCCGACCTGACCTTTCGCGGTGACCGCCTCCACGTGACACTGGGACCGCCTCAGACAACACCATATTTGTGATCCACACAATCCCAGCAACACTTGTTGCAAAACAAATTCAAGAGCAACACAAACGGTTGCCCCTTCCACAGTGTTGCGATAAATGAAGAGATAGAACACTGTCTCCCACACACACACTCACAGAATCTCTCTCCCACCCACACTACACACCTTCCATGACCTTCACTTTGACGTGTCGACTGACTCCCAGGCCAATATACACAATATAGACTACTGTATGAAATCTATTACAAAATCTATTCGGTTCGACACCATACAAGCATGCACTATACAACCTACTGTATAAACTCAAAAAATCTACAGCATTAAATACAACACAAAAAGTAGCTTCCAAACACAATCAAGATAAAATACACTCCCAGTCACACCAGGCAGTTACAGTCACATACATCAAATAATAAGTGATAGATTATCCATTACATCAAATAATCAGCAACGGATTATCCATCACCAGCCACCTACATACATAATACGCCACTACTCGCTGGTACAGAAGTAAACACACCAATAAATACGCCGGCCTCTTATCCACACAGCTCTGTTACTGCAGAGGCATAGGGGCAAACGTGTGCTTTACGACCCTTAAAACACGACGCAACGACCACTGAGCACGACGGAACGACCACTGACCACGACGTTGCGACCAATGAGCACGACGGATCAACCCTCGCTTGAGCTAGACGGTATGTTAGAAACGGGTGCGCCCGGTTCACGAGGGCCAGAGGACCCCCACTCTGCGACACTGCGCCCAAAACACAAATTGTCTCTTTTACTGATTCCTGCTTAACTCTCTCTCTCTGTCTCTCTCTCTCTCTCTCTCTCTCTCTCTCTCTCTCCGTCTCTCTCTCTCCTAATGGAAAGGTCTCGCCCCCCCCCCTCTCCCCTCCCCGGCTCTCCCAAGCCTGACACTGTTGCCACACACCTGATCAATCAGAGATGACAATCAGAGACACCCACCTCCTTCAGCAGGGAGGAGGAGGAGGAGGAAGGGGCGGGGGAGCGGGAGGAGGAACTATCCTTCTACTTAGGTGTCCCAACGCCTCTCTGAATGACTGACGGGTTCCTATCACAGTGGCGGGGCCAGTGTCCACTAGGAGGACACGCCTGGCGAGGTCAAGTGGTGACCCAACGTCGGTCTGTCACGAACACCAATCGCTCTGACCTTTCTCCGAATGCTTATAATCAATGAAGTCCAACCGTACATAAAAAAAAAATACAATTAAGTAACCCGACTCCGAGCTGTCCCGAATGCACAAAACTAGTTTTAAAATGCAAATGAGGCCGCTTTTTTTTTCTCTCTCTTTGATCATAGGCAAGTGCAAAATAATAACATCACTACACGAGAGAGACCTTGCCTTTTGGGGCACCTCTTTCCAGGCGTATCTGATCAAAATCATTTGACGACGCGATCTCCCGAGACGCCGACGCACGAGCTCCCGAAGACCCCCTGGTCTTCGACGAGGGAAGGCGCCCGAGGCTTCAAGGGTCTTTGTACGGAATTAACACATCCAAGGTCGGTCGCTGTCTGACGCCCCGGACCTACTGTCTCCTTCACGGCCACTCACACTGGCGGCCGTGGGAGTGTACGCGTGTGTGTGTGTGTGTCCGTGCCACAAGACGCAGTAAACCTACTGGTGCCCAGGAGGTAATCTGTACCGCTGGGAGAATAAATAAAATCATAACCTTGACGACCACCATGGTACGACCCTTGAGCACGACGGTACGACTACCGAGCACGGCAGTAGCACCTTGGGCACCACGGTACGACCACTGAACACGCAGGCCGGGACTACGACCAGCCCACGAAGCCCAGGTGTGTCTGGTGTGGGCGGCGGCCTCCCGGGAGACGCGAATGAGGTCCAAATTATCCACACACACACTGGGCCACCCGCACCCCCTCTTAAATAGCATCAAGTAAAGAGCGAATCGAGCGGCCCCCAGAGCTCATACCTAACCTACACTGACTAGAACGTATACAGGCGTTGGTACTCTGCCCCCCAGAACCTCCTTCTATGGGGAACCTGCAGAGCTCAGGAAGCCGGCTAAGTCTACCGGGAGGGTCAAGAATGCGGTGATGAGTAAGTATGTCTGCTGGTTTTCACTGATCAAAAAACGTTTTTAACCCCATCAGATTATCATTTATACACCTCACTCTTATTTTACGACGCCAGTTAACACGAGAGTGTGAAGGGCTCTGATAATGAGAGAAAATGTGAAGTTGGACACTGTGGAACAAGATTGTAAATGAACAGAACCTGTTCAAATCTCACCTAACTTCCCCAAGAGCGTTATCAATATCATTTCTAGTTTACAGAGCAACACTCCCGTCGGTTAACAACACGAGTCAGTCAAAAACACTGAAACTAAAACCATAAAAACCAGTCGCGCAGAAACCGCTCTGCGTCCAGAAACCGCTCGAAAGAAACCCATTTTCTCTTTCCCTGCAGATTTCACCCAGTCGATGAGGTATCTCCCAAGTACACTCATCCACACTTCCGGTAAACCCAAGGCTACCTCCCAGGTAAACCACATGCATTCTACACCTTACGAGTCATGCAACCTGCTCGCAACTCTCGTCTGGTATCCAGCGCGACCTCACGGACGCTCCACGCTTTCTAGGACCATCCCAGCCCCAGGGAAAACCAATCTGAAAATTCTACATCACATGACAGCGAGAATTTCCCAAAGTAAACTCCCCACACCCTCCCACGGATAACCTACAGGCAACCTATAAAATCCTCCAGTAAACTAAAGGAAACCTCCAGGCAAGCCAAACAAAATGTAAACCCCAAAAACTGCAAATAAAAACTAAAAACCTTCACGTACACCTAAAAAAAAAACACTCCAAGTAATTTCATAACATTTAAAGTAAACATTTCATGCAAGGTTTGTGCGTGTGTGTGTGTGTGTGTGTGCCGGCCAGGTGGGGGCACTGGCAGGGAGTAAGTCATCGAGAGCCCTGCTGAGAGTGACGCGCACAGACGGTGCCGCCCTCAGCACCGCCTGACACTCACCCATCTGAGGCCAATGAGGAAGAGTGAGCGTGTCGTTAGGTCAACGAGGATAAGTGTCTGTGGTGGGAGTCAATCACTGTGCCACCTGATCTGGCCCGGCCCGGCCTGCAGGGGTGGGTGAGGGTGGGTGAGGGTGGGTGGGTTCGAGGCAGTCAGCGGGTCTGGAGGATCGTGAATGATGCAGCCAGTGCCGGGCCGGCCAAGTCCCACAACCTCAAATCCTCTCAGGTCGTCCTATCATCACAGTCTCCCGAGGGGCGACGACCTGACACGACCTTTCCCCCGAGGTCGTCCTCTCGAACGGTCTTCGACGACGACCCATCAGCACGACCTCCCACCTCCCCCACACGACACCCACGTCGCGAAGAATGTTGGGGAGACATTTCCCGAAAACGAGACTCGGAGGAGACAAGAGTACCTCCCCTACAACACGAACCCTGGCTTCTGGAAGACCACGAGACCCTTCCAGGAGGCCTACTTTGCCTCTACAAGAAGCCAGACTCCCTTTAGTCAGCCTTGCTTTTCGTTAACAGGTGGAAAAGGGGTTAGAGCAAGAGCCGCAACAGCCACTGATGGGTTAACTGGGAGAGGGGGGAAGAGAGGGATAATCACAAAACAAGGCAAAAAGAAAATGTTGTCGGAAGGTTTACATAAGGAGGAGCGAGGGAGGAGAACGGTGAAGGACTCGCTCCCTCCCACATACCATCTCCACCACAGAGCTCCAGTACTCTCCCTCCCTCCCCCACCACGCCCGCCAGGCCCCCGGGCAATGTGTCGTCCTTGGTACCGTACTTGTTAGTACCCCACACCCCACGTCCCTCGCCTCCCCACAATGCTCACACTTCTTCCCGTTGCTCCTCATCAGGCTACTAAATTAACGCAGCCACCAGCAATTTCACCCTCAGACGTGTGTACTCAACGAGTTGACGTGCTGCAGTTATGAAGCCCACGGCACCAAACAGCCTGAAATATCAAGTCCTCCTATGGGAAAGTTAAGCTCGTACGCAAGAGTTAAGTAAAAAAAAACTTACCTACTAATATCTTAAAGGGAACGAGGGGTCCTTAAAATATCTGCGAATATCTTAAAAGGAACGCGGGGCCCTAAAACTACCTACGAATATCTTAAAAAGGAACGCGTGTCGCTAATCCGCAACAGGAGCAAACTGGCAACTGGAGACTATACTCTTACCCTTCTCTCACTAATAAAGGACAGACAGTTTAATTACGTTCCATCACTATCCTGACGAACTATTAACGTCCCAAATGAGGCGCTACTGGCTCAGACGACTGTCACGCAGCACGAGACCTGAAGGGCCTCCACGACCCTGAAGGACTCCAGGACCTCGATGGGCTTCAGCACCTCGATGGGCTCCAGGACCTTCAAGGGCTCCAGGACCTTGAAGGACTCCAGGACCTTCAAGTGCTCCAGGACTTTAAAGGACTCCTGGGCCTTGAAGGACTCCAGGATCTTGAAGGACTCCAGGATCTTGAAGGACTCCAGGACCTTTAAGGACTCCAGGACCTTGAAGGAAGGGAACAGTGCGACAGGAAGCACCATGGGCCAAACAAAGCCATCACGATCGGCTCTCTATCTTCACTAACTTCCTTTCACGAGGGAATTACGAAAATGGACACACACACACAAAAAAAAGGCCATTTATTATGTCTCGCAAGACATAAACACATTTCGAACACACATGGGAACCAACGAGCGAAGAAACAACACACATACACACTGGCTGGTCTGACCTCAGCGACCAGAGACGTGCGCTGAATAATGTTTGCCACGCAGAGCCGCAGGCCATCAAAACATCCCTCGGTGTTTAGACCCCTCAACACGATGGCCTCACCAACTAACCCCTAAAGAACGACGGTACGACCCTTGAGCATTAATGATGAACTGGCCATCATACCTAAGGGTCGTAGGGTCGCCTTCATAGGTCGTACGTCGTGCTCAAAGGTCGTACTACCGTCGTGCTCAAGAGTTTTCAAGAATCCCGTCACGATTTTTCTCACTTCACATTTGGCCACATGGACATACCAACCCTTGCCTGAGCAAGGCTGGCAAAGGATGTTGGCAAGAAGGGGCACCCTATTCCCTTAGGGATGCGACTATCTGCTGCCCCTTTAGGGGTCTGAGGAATCCCTAGATCGGCCGAAAAACATCGAGGGGCGTCCAATTCTACGAGGGGTGAAAACCCTCCTGCCAACGCTTAGGAGACGGAGCGTCAGCAAGACACGGAGAGAATATCCAACACCCTTCGTAACACTCGAACCCAAGCTTAAGCGAACGTACTCAAGTCTACGATACAGCACGTGCGGGAGCAGTGCATGCGAACACGCACGCAAGCACGCACTACCTGACCGGTGCTAAACATCTCTTGCTGTGCGGATTTGAGACGGTATTACTGACGGGGATCTAGTTAGCATTTGGTGGTGGTGGCGGGTGTAGTCGTGAACCCTCCCTCCCTCAACCCATTTCCTTAATCACGATCAATTATGTCCCCACCACATTGCCACAGTTATTGTACTGCCACGAAAACAACACCGCCGCACTCATCTCCCACAACCACAGCTCCTACACCACCACGGCATCTCCCACAACCACAAAAGATCCTAACCACCCACAATACAAACCACTCACAATTTTGTCTCTAATGTTTCTAAAATACTTAGCAACTGTCTGTCTGTGTAATGTTATCTGTTAGTCAATCGTCTGTCTTACATGCCCTGCCACACTAAAATGTTCCAACCAACTCGTACAAAGCCCCAGAAATTTACAGAGTCCAAATTCCTGTTGAAAATCTTAAGATCTTCACAGGAAGTGAGTGTGCAATGACACGTACACGACGGACTGTGTGAACGACCAACACGAGGCGGTCACGTGACGACTGGGGGGCCGTTCGTGAGTGCCGAACCCACACACACGGACATACGACACGAATAATGTCAGGCAGGAAATAAGCTGCACGAATCTGTGCGTGAGAGAGGGACTTGGGACTCTCCACACCGCCCCTAACCTGTTGCCAGATTCCCACACCAGGAGACAAAATGTGTAAGCATAACACGTGGTAGAGCACGCGTTAACAAACACGTAGTTGGGGAACACGTGGAGCAACATGTACTGCCAACCAACACGTGGCATGACCAACCACTAAACCACTCCCTCGATTTTACGTGTCGATCAATTTATAAACAATTTACAGACGATTTACACACTAATGTAAATATTTTCGAGTGAAAATGGGGTGAAAGTAATGACAAACAAATAAATTTCTTTACTATTTCTCTCTTACACACCTGCTGGTGTTTCCCGCCTCAGCGAGGTAGCGCCACGAACAAACGACCGAGCCTTCGTGGAAAAGATTTTCGCTCGGCTCCTTCCTCTGTTCCTGTTTTAGATAGTGATAATACAGGAGGTGAGGACTTGCAGCCCCTACTCCCGCCCCTCTTAGTCGCCTTTCTACGAAATGCAGGAGATACGTGGGCTGTATTCCTTCCCCTCTATTCCTGGAGATGATGATAATTTCTCCCCAAAATAATAATAATTTCTCCCCTATCTCCCCTAAAATAATAATAATTTCTCCCCTATCTCCGGGGATAATAATTAACCAACCCAACAGGCAAGAATTTCAACCACGACCATTATGAAGAGGCTTCACGTAATGGCGCAAAGGTCACAGCTGGGGACCAGGCCGATAGCTGGCCCCATCAATGGCCCGCCATAAACGGGAAGGTGACACGGGAAAGCCATACTATATGCAAATTAACCCAACCCGGTATTGCCATCGGGAGGAGCACTGGTTTTACGACGGGACTTGGATACCCGTCCCCTCCCCCCCCCCCACCGAAAGGGGGTAGGGGAAGCAGGGGGGCACCCCCGCCCACTCAGGGACTCGGAACCCACCAAACAAGACAGGACGATCTTTAAAGACCTACTTGGGGGGCGGGGGGGGGAGAGGGAGGGAGGGAGGGAGGCGGGGGGGCACACAGCCCAGCTGTTGACGGCGTACCGTAGGAGAGGGTCGCACCCCCGTAGTGTTCTGGGTGTTGCGCAGGGCGTGTGGTGCTGCACGTGTAGGTGTAGCGAGGGTACTGGCCAGAGAGGAGTAGTAGCACTGCGGAGGCTGTGCCGGCAGTGGGTGCTTGCTCCGTTGTGTTGCGGGCAGGTGTTGAGCGTGGTGTGGAAAAACACCGGCCGACTCAAGGCACAGCAACACACCGCGACTCTCTCTCTCTCTCTCTCTCTCGAACAGAAACCACACGTGACCAACACTGCAGCTGTCGCCAGTGCGCCCCAGGCACATACCTGACATAATCTTCGTTTTATTACCATTTCCTACGGTTTTTTCAAACCCTGATATGGGTTCTGGTGTGACTCTAGATCCTCCTGGGGAAGATAAGGAGTAGCAGAACAGTGTGGGTATTCGTACTGGGGTAAAAACAAAGTGGGGTCCCAGTGTGGGCGCTGATACTGGGGAGGAAAAAAGCGGATGGCAGAGGATAAAGTGGCCGTTCATCCTTTGGGAAAAATTTACGACAATGTGGCCGTTCATCACAGGGGAAGATACTGATGGTGGCGCATCGCGTGGACGGCTATCCTGGGAAAAAAAAAAAAGATTAGCTGGTAGCCTCATATGGTTCGTATTCCTCGTGGGAACCGATCGTGGATATGGGATGACGTCGGCGGATGTGACGGAGCGGGTTGTGACACCCTGGGGAGGGTGGACGGGGTGTGACACGGCGGGTGACATGACACGGGCATCGATCCTGGGATGGGGGGAAATACAATGTAGGTTAATGTTGAGTGGAGCAAAGGCATAACTGGTTGGTTGGTCCCACGCCCACAACACCCACCAGCTGACACACCCACCTGGCGCCACCTGCCTAAACACACACACACACACACACAAACAGTATCTGCCTGGCCCTGTGCTTCTGCCAGAGTACTGTGTGCGCGTGGTGACACAGGTACACTCGCTCGAACCCCTTTCAACCAACCCTCCCCAATCCCCCCCCCCCTTGGCCGCCCAAAATAAACCCCAGCGGCCCACCTCAGCCCAGGACCGGGGGGTCTCTCGAACTCCTGACAGTATCTTTCAGCTTCAGTTCCCGACGACACACGAGCCAGTGTCGTCGGTGTTACGTGAAGAGAGGCACTCGGGTCCACGGCCGTCACTGCCGCTGGCTCGTAAGCGACCAACCCAACCACTTCCTCAGCCACTGCCCACCATCACCACCACTTCCGCCACTCCCTCAACCAACTGTGGCAGCCATCAACTACCACGAATATCAGGTGCAGTTCTCTACCATCACCACATAGGACAACAGATCTGGTCACAGACAAGTCTATAGAATAATAAAGGCATTTCCCAAAGAGTTATTACGTACTAATTACTCGGGAATTACTTAAACAATCGTACAATTATTAAAGATTACCACGAACAATGGTAAAGTCTACTATAGACTTGACGAGACTTCTCAGTTCTTACATTCCCGGACACAGACGGTACCCAGCTGAGCAGTCTCTCATCATATGAAAGCCATTTCTTCCTGAATAAAAATAACGTCAAAATCATACAGCATAAAAAAAAAACGTAAATTCAACAGTACAAAAACGCTGTATCTAACTGTATCCTTCTGAATCACACTCGTTTCCAACTATCGCATTTCAAAACCCTACAACCCAACCCTGTAATAATACAAACGTATTTGGACATCACCATATCCTACCCCCGACCTGGGAATCCTTGTCTCATAAAAGACGTCACAAACTCTTCCTCTGGGGATTGCTGAACAGGCGTCGATCGACACTTCCTCCCTAGCGGGTCAGCCATAACATACTGACAGGAGTTTCGGTCGTCCCAGCACGGAGGACTGCTCACAAATCAGACGTGCCTCTCTCTCTCTCCATCTCTCTCACTTAGTCTCTCTCCCTCCACCTCTCTCTCCATCTCTCTCACTTAGTCTCTCTCCCTCCACCTCTCTCTCCATCATAATGGAATCAAACCACGAGAAAAACTTTCCAAACATCACTTCGCATCGACCGTCCCTTTCCGTCCGCAGTCATGTTTCCTTTCTCCTCAGATCTCGAAACCTGTCTGCCCGCGTGTGTCCCAGCCAACAAGGCCTGCTGGACCCTGGACACGCGCATGGCTGCTGCGTCCCATAGTTTTTATGTGGACGTCAGACACACGATGACTGACCGTTACGATACCACCCTCCCCTTTTCCTAGTGCAACCAAGATGTGGATTTCTCTTCCATCTTTCGCCTTTCCCATCCTTCTATAACCCTTGCACTTCATGGCTCAGGTCACAAACACTAGAAGAGCTAAAACTAAGTTTTTCTTCACTTTTATTTCTCGTGACATTTATATTTCCAAGATGGCCACGACTGGTGTCGGTAGGTTTATGCCCTTGCTGCACCGGCTGCTATAAAAGACAAAAAGAGATTGAGTACATCCAGGTAACTCGACTTTCAAACGCGGTCCAAGAATTACGACACGATCGAGATGTTGACAGACCAGGACCTCCTGCACTACCTTCAAATCCGGCTTAAGTCCACGAGAACTTTTCACCGCTCTCGACACCTGACGAGACTACCTGCTGCGTGTGTGTGTGTGTGTGTGTGTGTGTGCGCGTGTGAGTGAACAGCAGCAGCAGCGAGGCCATCCGTAGTACGTCAGTCCCTCCTGCTCGTACCACAACCGCCCCCGGAGCAACAAGGGCGCCACCGGGCCCAGAAGCCCGATTCGCCACAGTACCACAGATTCCGGGCCAGCTGAAGCAGAGAGAGAGAGAGAGAGAGAGAGAGAGAGAGAGAGCCCCACGGGGGGGGGGGGGGGGGCGG